>ML104257.1:13024-86311 GCA_003697995.1 Taxidea taxus jeffersonii | reverse complement strand
AAAAAAAAAAAAAAAATTCTCTAATTTGCTACTAAAGTTTTCCCCAGGTACAATGAATCTATGAACTGAATCTGAAAATTCTTCATAATATGCTTTTATTACCATAGGAAAATAACATGATAATGCTCTTTGAAAGAAAATATAAACACTGCAAATTTATTTTTAAAACTTCTTTATAATTAGATGATTATCATAAACTTTTGCATACACCAGTCCTCACGAAAACTAACTTTTGGGTGGCAATGAAATATATTTTAAAGGAAAAAGTTGTTGAACATGTCTTTGTATATCAAAAATGCTGAAATATTATTTGACAAGAGTCAAACATCCGTCTTTTCAGGGTACCACTGGGATTCAAACGTGGAAATGTGGTACTGCCATGGATCTTTACAAGGTGAAGCCTCTCAGATTGTCTTCTTCAGAGGGCTCTTAGTGATTTACTGCAACTTAGGCCCAATCCACAAGCTTACAGTTTCAGAAATCTGATTATCATCAGCATCAATAAGGTAGAGGCAACAAAAATTAATATAAGCCTTAAGAGAAATCAGAATACAAATTTACTAACAGAGAATGACAAATATAACTGTGACAGAAGCAAGAATGTCTGTTTATGGCCATACATGGCCCAAACTCTCCTTATAGCCAGACTTCTATGGACAGTTCATGAGTACTCATGGAATTAGAATTAAGGAAATCAGAGGAATTGAATATTTAATGGTCTTCTTGCATTCTACAAAGAACTTTTTTTTTAAATTAAGCAACTACTGCATCCAGGCACTCTCTCAGATGCTACGGATACACAGATCTCAGCTTTCAGAGAGCTCATGTGTAAATAACAGCTGACAGGCATATATTTCAGAGGTCTACTATATTACTATTAATAAAACCAAAAAATTCTGCAAGCAATCTAAATGCTTAACAATAGAACTGTGATTAAAAAATGGCAAACCCATGGGGTGCCTGGGTGGCTCAGTGGGTTAAAGCCTCTGCCTTTGGCTCAGGTCATGATCTCAGGGTCCTGGGATCGAGCCCCACATCAGGCTCCTTGCTGGGCAGGGAGCCTGCTTCCCTTCCTCTCTCTCTCTGCCTGCCTCTCTGCCTACTTGTGATCTCGGTCTGTCAAATAAATAAATAAAATCTTTTAAAAAATGGCAAATCCGAATGATAAAAGAAAATGCAGTTCTTTAAGAATAGTGTAATTAGGGGCGCCTGGGTGGCTTAGTGGGTTAAGGCCTCTGCCTTCAGCTTGGGTCATGATCCCAGGGTCCTGGAATCGAGCCCCGTATCAGGCTCTCTGCTTGGCGGGGAGCCTGCTTCCCCCTCTTGCTGTCTCTGCCTGCCTCTCCGCCTGCTTGTGATCTCTCTCTGTCAAATAAATAAATAAAATCTTAAAAAAAAAAAAAAAAAGAATAGTGTATTTAAGTAGCCATCTGTGACATGGGATAATTATCATGAAGCAATGTTAAATGAAAAAGCAAGCGACAAAACATATAATATACATGATCATATATACATATATGTGTCACATGTATACATACATACATACATGTATGTATTTCCTATCCCTTTATATGCAAAAGAAAAAGACCAGAAAGAAAACCAAACAAGTACTGTTAATGGTTATCTTTTTTCTTTACACCTCTTTGAATTTTCTAATTTCCTAAAATAGCTTGACATGCCTTTTAACACCAAGGGAAAAATTACTTGTTAAAGTAATTTCAATCAACACGAATTTGAGGATCGCTTCAGATTTATCTACTAGAAGCTATCCATGAAAGCCAGTCCTTGAACCTCCATCTTTGAACCTTGAAGAGAGCTCCTCCTCCCTCCGCTCCCCCCCCCACCTTTATGCAAGACTCTCCATGGATGAGTAACACATCCTACCTTTTCATCCAACCAGCTGTCTCACATTTCTCTGCTGAACAGTTCCACCTAAACACCTTACAGATAAATCATACATAATTACATCCAAAAGTAAATGCATACTTTTCCTCCACAGCCAACCCCATTTCTGTCCATAGCACCCACCTTTCTTCCAATCAGAAAGCTTGGAAAGCAATTCAACTCTCCGTCTCCTGTTTCAAGTTCATTAACAAATGCTGTCCAAATCTCTCTCCCATCCCACCTTATTCCTCGTTCTCATTTCCATCATCATCATCCAGGGCCCGCTCACAATGTCAGTGACATAACTGCAGCAGCATTCAAAGGAGGTCTTCCTGATGCCATTCTCTGTCATCTGCATATCGCTGCTCCTTCTATAGAGCTTGGATGATGTCATTCCTTGGCTCAAAAACATTTAAAGCCTTCTCCTTTCTGCCACTCCAATCTAAACTTCTTTGTCTGGCTTTTAGTAAACCCCATAATTTGGTTCCACCCTAACTACTTAACTTTATTTTCCATTATTTGTCAGTCTCCTCCCTCATCAACCAACAGACGTACCATAATCAACCCTACCACCAAGCCCTGGAATATCTTAAAAATAGTCCTTCCTTTTCCCCTCTATTTGTGTTTAAAGAACCTATGAATTATTACCTCTTCTACAAAGCTGTTCTTGATTTCTCCTGCCTCATTTAAGCTTCACTTCAGAACTTGTCTAGCACTTACTATGACTCTCCCAATTGGGCATTTGATTCCATACTCCTGTATAAGTGGATTTGCTGTCATGTATGTTAGTCTTCTATTAAATTCCACAGTTCCTGAGGACAAGAGCCATACCTTATTCTGTCCCCCACACCATTTAGCATGATAAACAACACAAAGAAAGGGCTAATATTTGTTGACTGAAGTAATCAACTTCAGCCCCAGCTTCTCTTTCACTATGTTATATATACTGCTACATACATTGTAGCAATTTGGGCAGGTCAAGCACAGTCCTAAGGAATATAGCAGGAGACTATTTCAGCACAGTACTATGGCGGTCCATTAGATATAACACTGTAGTGATGACAAGGGGTCCCCATGTCCCAAAGATGGAACAACAGAGACAGAGTTCTAGGGAATGATAACTGGCATTCTTGAAGTCTCTTTCAAGGGGGTAGTAATGAGGATCTCAAACACCTTATAACCTCCATGAGAACAGGAGCTAGGTCTTCTGAAGGAGTGCTTTGACTGGGGTGAACAACAAAGAGAAATGCCTATTCAAACAAAAGACCTGAGCAGAGTCCTACCTATTCATAAAATGCTATTACATAAATCAGCAAATCTCAGGTGCCATGTTACTATTGGTTAAGAGATGATAACTTTTATATTAAATATTATATTAACTCTTATATTAAATGTTTCTTATATTTTCATGTGCAGAGTAGTAGTGCCCATATTTATGAAGTTCTTTAGAGCCTTCAAAGGGCTTTCTAAACCATCTTTTATTTTCTGACCCCTCCCAAATACAGGGTGAAATGGATATAAAGGGTCACATTAAAATAGAGTTTATATACAACAACTATTTTGTTTGAGTCTACTTTAAGTATACATATTTATATCATTCTAAAAGTAAGAGCTACTTCAGAACCTGACTACTCAATGACTTTAGGAGTTTTCTCCCATGGAAATGGTAATGTTTTAGAATGCTTAATCTATCAACATTTAGCATAATCTCTATAAAGCTTTCTCCCTTTTAGAAGAGGTATTTTAACTTACCCATTTTGTTCTGAGTCAATTAAAACATATACGGAATTCCTTAAATATAAATGATAAAAACCAGTTTTCAAAAACATTTCTATTTATAAAAGTTGACCTTATTTTTTAAACTTAAAGAAAGAATTTGTATTCAATTTCAAAGTGTAATGCCTGGGTTGTCAATAAAGGCATTATTATTGTCTGGACCTTAACGCCAAAATACAAGTTTTTTGAAGGCATTACTGTGACACTTCTCGTGGTTACTTTTAGTAAGTGGACAGTGTTAAAGGATGATGTGATGGCACATGGATGCCTGGTTCATACCACAGCATACAGGCATCTATAACACACTTTTGGCTGATGGGGAAGTATACCTGGCAAAAACTAAGACATGAGTACTTTTACACAGAGGACTGCTGCTCTTGCTAATGAAAGTTGGCATTTCCTGACTGCTTCCACAGGCCAAGCACATGCTAAACACACTGAACGTCTGATACACCCTGTGTCAATATATTGCGCTCTTAAAACCATGTCTGGCAAATAGTAAACCAAACATGAAAGCTTATCATCATTATCTTCATGTCACTTAATTCTGAGAAGAGGATGAATATATTTGAATATATTATGAAGCAGGCATCATTTTACTGTATCTCCCATCCCCTCCCCCATTTATGGATATAAAAATAAGTTTAGAAGACGTAAGCAATTTCATTTGTTCCAGGCCACACAGTTAAAATGGTAGATCCAAAGCCTTTGCTGATCACTAGGTAATCTTTTTCCTGTTTTATTGAGATATCGTTGACATACAGCACTCTGTAAGTTTCAGATATGCAGCATGATGATGTGACTTACATACACCGCTAAATGAAATGATCACTCTTATAAGTTCAGTTGTCATCCATCACCTCACACACATACAATAAATAGAGAAAGGAAAAAAAGAAAACTTTTTTCTCCTTGTGGTGAGAACTCTTAGGATTTACTCTCTCAACAACTTTCCAATATACCATACACCGGTGCTAGCCACAGTCGTCATGTTCTACTTTCCCTTCCTGGGAATTGCTTACTTATAACTAGAACTTCATATCTTTTGACCATCTTTCTCCAATCCTCCCCCCTCTCCCCAACTCTGGTAACCACAAATCTGACCATTTTTTCCATGAGTTTGTTTTGTTTTGGTTTAGATTCCACGTAGAAGTGAGATCGTATGTACTTGCCTTTCTCTGTTTGGCTTCTTTCACTTAGCATAATACTGTTCAGGTCCATCCACATTGCTGTAAATGGTAGGATTTCCTCCTTTTATTAATGGCTAAATAATATTCTGTTGTGTGTGTGTGTGCATGCGTACATGCACAATTTCTTTTTTCCTTCAATTTTTAAAAACATGTATTTATTTGAGAGAGAACGAGCACCCAGGGGTAAGGAGCATTGGGAGAGGGAGAGAGAAACCCAAGCAGACTCCACACTGAGTGCAGAGCTCCACACCAGGATTGATCCCACAATCCTGAGATCACAACCTGAGCCCAAACCAAGAGCTGGATGCTTAACCATCTGTGCCACCCAGGTGCCCCCACATACTTTCTCTATCCATATCAATGGATGCTTAGGTTGTTTCCATGTCTAGACTACTGTAAATATGCTGCTATGGACATGGGGGTGCAGACAACTTTGAGTTCGTGTTTTTGTTTCCTTTGGATATAGTCCCAGAAGTCACTATGCATGTAAGTAAGTAAGTCATTATGTCACTCGATTCATTGAGCGAGTGGACTTTAAGCTTAAAATCGATTAAGAGGTAGAAAAAGTTTAGATATTATTGTAACTATGAAAGACCTGGTCATGCTCTGAAAAGAAAAAATGACAATGAGAAAGGTCTAGCAAATTATTTGTTGCAGAAAAGCAAACAGGAAGGTGTTAGCAACAATGCGGTGTTAGATTCCTGTGAACACAAACCCAGAATACGAGTAATAAAGAAAGAAAAGTGCCATTTTATAAATAAGTAAATATGATACCATTAAGCATTACTGGGATTTGATGGGATAGGACTCTGAACTGGAATAGAGCAATGGTGGAAAGGTAGGGCATAAAAATTTGCTGATTTGGAATATTCTAGAGATGAAGCTGACACAGAAATAAATGGAAATTTTAGAATGTCTGCTAGAATTCTTCCACAACTAAAACTCGAGGCATCTGATAAATGCCTTGCTAAACCTTCTATCTCTCAAACAGGGAAAGAAACATTCTGGATATGAATGTGACTACGGGAAGAAATTAGCTGATTAAATGGAAGTATTTATTGGTAAACCCGATAGCAATTTTGAAGTTTTGTTACTGGGAATGTGGGACATTAGAGAATACAAGTTACAGAACATTCATAGAATATAAAAGCAAATCTTGCCTAAGACTCTAAAAGGGAAGTTACACGATGTGTTTTAGGAAGTGCTCAAGAACACAACTCTGGTTAAACTAGCTTTGATTGAGCAATATTTACTGAGCATCCAGGATGGGCCAGGTACTGTTCTTGGCAGGAAGGACAAGGTAACATAAAACACCTGCCCTTATGGAGCTTACATTCAAGTAGGGGAGAGAATAGAAAGTGCAGGGGCTGAGGGAGGAATTAACTTTTTTTTTTTTAAGATTTTATTTATTTATTTGACAGACAGAGATCACAAGTAGGCAGAGAGGCAGGCAGAGAGAGAGAGGAAAGAAAGCAGGCTCCCTGCTGAGCAGAGAGCCCAATGTGGGGCTCGATCCCAGGACCCTGGGATCATGACCCGAGCCGAAGGCAGAGGCCTTAACCCACTGAGCCACCCAGGCGCCCATGGAATTAACATTTTAAATAAGGTCATCAGTAGAGGTTCCCTTAAGAAGGAAGTTTGAAACAGATGAGAAAAAGTGGTTTCAAAACCTGGGGGCACAGAGTAGCAACTGCAAAGGCCCTGAGGCAGCAGGAGATTAGCATGCTAAGAAGAGAGTGAGTGCACAGGCAAGGTAAGAAAAAGAGTTCAGAGATGTAAGTGGTACCAGAATGTGAAGCACTTGTAGACACTGTAAGGATTTTGGATTACTCCCGAATTATAACCGTTAAGAATGCACACTTCTTAGGTCCTGTTACACTCAATGTCTATGTGAAATACCTGTATTTGACTAGGCGTTGTGAGGAAAATACAAAGGAGGTAGAAACCATGATTATTTCCCTGGAGACAGTGTCCACTTTAAACTCTGTTGAGGGGCACCTGGTTGGCTCAGTGGGTTAAAGCCTCTGCCTTCGGCTCAGGTCATGATCCCAGGATCCTGGGATCAAGCCCCACATCGGGCTCTCTGCTCATTGGGGAGCCTGCTTCCCTTCCTCTCTCTCTGCCTGCCTCTCTGCCTACTTGTGATCTCTGTCTGTCAAATAAATAAAATCTTTTTAAAAAAATAAATAAACAAACTCTGTTGAAAGTAAATTATAAATTGAAAATGAATTTAAAAGAATAATAAGGAAATGTTCTATATCTATTCAGGACTTGATCAAGTACCAGGTTTAAACCTCTAGGTTTTAGGGCACGAGTGGCTCAGTCGGTTAAGAGGCTGCCTTCAGCTCAGGTCATGATCCCAGGGTCCTGGGATTGAGCCCTGCCTGGGACTCCGTGCTCAGCAGGGAATCTGCTTCTCCTTCTGCCCCTCTAAACACTCATGATCTCTCTCTTTCTCTATCTCTCCCTCTCAAAAATAAATAAATAAAATCTTCAATAAACTTCTAGGTTTCAAAGTAAATAATTTCTAAAATTACATCACCAGAAGTATCCAGGAAAGAAGGGCAAGAGAGAGAGAATTAAAGAAAGAGAATGGGGGCTCCTGGGTGGCTTAGTGGGTTAAAGCCTCTGCCTTCGGCTCAGGTCGTGATCCCAGGGTCCTGGGATCGAGCTCTCTGCTCCACAGGCAACCTGTTTCCTCCTCTCTCTCTGCCTGCCTCTCTGCCTACTTGTGATATGTCTGTCAAATAAATAAATAAAATCTTCATAAAAAAAAAAGAAAAAAAGAAAGAAAATGAGTTAGAAACACATGAGGGAGAAAAGTATAACCAAACAGTATAGCCCCCACTCACCCTAGTCATGTGGAAAAAAAAGTAAAACTTAAAATGATTTGGTATAAAAATAATAGAACTCTTGTTATAAATGCCAAGGATATTAATGACAGAGAAAAGGGGAAGATTCGGAAAAGACTGGCTGCACAGAGAGCTCTCCAATGAACTTAGATTTTAAAGACACAGATAAGAGAAACTGAGAGGAGGCACACGTAACATGGATGCCTATAAAAGAAACAGAGGATGGTATCAGGAAGCCAGATGCCCACAGTGAGCCGAACTTAAGAAAACCATTAAGGGCTACAAAAGCAGCTTCTGAATTTTCATTTGGAAGGAAAAATTTGCAATCGGCCTGGGTAAGTTGGTGCAGGGAAACAGTGTAGTTAACGTAGTACAGGAAAAAAAAAAAGAAAAACCACTTCTGTTTTGCTTTTTTAAAATATTGCACTTGCATACCCCTTTACAGTTTACATATTTCTATCTTCCGACATCCTTGCTGGGGAGATACGAGACCTGTGTTATAGAGGAGGACTCCCAGTGGGATGCCCACCTTCCACCCACCCATGGAGCTCCACCTCTGTTCTACAGTGGAGGGTGGGAAACAAAGGCCAAAAGTGGATGTGAAACCAGGCAGCTGAAGCCCAGGACACGGGAGGCCATCAGACAACTGCCCCCAGTGCCCTGCAAATCTTCTCACCTGGCCAGCTGACTGGTTTGCTATCTCAGGTCCACATGCTCTAAGTACTCGGATGAACCATGAGGACCAGAGAGCTGCGCTGAAAGACAGGAGACAAACTGCCCAATCTTTCAAAATGAAGAAAGAACATGAGCATTACAAAAGAACATGGACGTTACAAAACGTTACAAAACACTCGCTGTTGTGCTTATCATCCAGCCTGAGGAAAATTCTAGAACAGATAATAAAGCAGATGGCTTTTGAACAGACAAAGATGGGTGATCACTAAAAATCTGCATGGATTCAGAAGGAAAACATCTTGCCAAGTAAATTTATTTCCTTTGTTGGCAAATCTTAAGGACAATTAATCTCTATGACTCTGAAAGTTACCGATCAAGACCCATTCACCAATTTTTCTTAGGGTGAGGAAGGGAGAAAGATGAAGAAAAATGGGCTGAGTATTGGATATGTTTATAACTGATTAAGCAACAAAACTCAGAGTGATCTTAAGTAAGTTCTGCAAGGCTCGCTGGACTTGGGCAATTATATTATCAATGAACTGGATAAAGTTCAATCCTTATCAGATGTATTCTTTTCAAAGTCCTTATTTCAAACTGGAATCGGGAGAGAATAATCAAACAGGGCACAGTGGAGTCAAAATCCAAAACAATTTTAACAGAAGATTAACTTTAACCAATGAAATTTAATAGAGAAAAGGTAAAGAATTATATTTGGATTCAAAGAAATGAAATGCTAGCACAAATGGTGACAAACAGCTCTATATATAAAGAACTAAAGATTTCTGTTGAACAAAGTTTGACATAAATTAAAAATGTGAAATGGCCATCTATGCAATCTTAATATTAGGCTAAGCTAATAGATATAAAAGGTCAAGACAAAGGAAGGTGAATGTCATACTGTACACTGTACTGGTCAGCTCATACCTGGAGAAGTTTGCAATACTTGGCAATGCATTATAGTCACTACGAAAGGACAAGGTGAAATGCCCACCTAATTTGAAAATTAAATCACCCTCTGGGAGTAATATCAGCATGAATCAAATAGAGTGGTAGAAATTAGCTCTCAACATAAGTAATTCCAAAAGAATGTGTGACTGAAAATATCTGGAATACCCAACTCCGATCAAAACCGAACAGGATGGGACGCCTGGGTGGCTCAGTTGGTTAAGCGTTAAGCGGCTGCCTTTGGCTCAGGTCATGATCCCAGCATCCTGGGATCGAGTCCCACATCGGGCTCCTTGCTCAGCAGTGAGCCTGCTTCTCCCTCTGCCTGCCTGTGCTTGCTCCTGCTCTCTCTATCTGACAAATAAATAAATAAAATCTTTAAAAAAAAAAAACACAAAAACGAACAGGATGTAGTTTCCAGGAGGAGGGATTAGAATGTGAATTAAGAAAGCTGAAACCTGGGACGCCTGGGTGGCTCAGTTGGTTGGGCAGCTGCCTTCAGCTCAGGTCATGATCCCAGTGTCCTGGGATCGAGTCCCACATCGGGCTCCTTGCTCGCCAGGGAGCCTGCTTCTCCCTCTGCCTACCACTCTGCCTGTGCTCGCTCTCTCTCTATATATAACAAATAAATAAATAAAATCTTTTAAAAAAAAAGAAAGAAAGCTGAAACCTGGGATGCCTGGGTGGCTCAGTTGGTTAGGCAGCTGCCTTCGGCTCAGGTCATGATCCCGGCGTCCTGGGATCGAGTCCCACAGTCCTGGGATCGAGTCCCACATCCGGCTCCTTGCTCAGCAGGGAGCCTGCTTCTGCCTCTGCCTCTGCCTGCCACTCTGTCTGCCTGAGGTTGTGCGCTCGCTCTCTCTCTCTCAAATAAATAAATAAATAAAATCTTTAAAAAAAAAAAAAAGAAAGAAAGAAAGCTGAAACCTTGTGAGGCACTCTTGGTTTCAGCTCAGGTCATGATCTCAGGGTCATGGGATCGAGCCCCACACTGGGCTCCATGCTCAGCACAGAGTCTGCTTGAGATTCTCTCCCCTTCTGCCCCTCCCACTCATGTGATCTCCCTCTTTCTATATATATAAAATAAGTAAATAAATAAATCCTAAAAAAAAAAAGAGAGAGAGAGAGAGAAAGAAAGAAAACTGAAACCCTATCAGTTTTGTTTTCTTCTGGCTAAAGAAACTGTGTTAACAGTTACATTAATAACAGTTATATTAATCTGGGGGGAAGAAAGCAGTAGTTTAACATGCAAGATGTTGCCTGTGTTCCTCTAACACTGCCCAAATTAAAATGGGCTGCCCATATCCAAAGCAGCAGTGGGCACAGGCATCCTTATAAAAAAAAAGACGCTCCATCAAGCTATCATGGCTTAGTGATGCTTCCCATGAAGACTGTCCTACTGGGTGACAGTGTGTTGATCAAATGATGCATGCATCTATTCTACTCACAGTTATATTAATAAGCTCATTAACTGGCATTCTTGTGTTTATATAGTGGTCTCTTGGTCACTTGCTAAACATAAGTAAATTTCCATAATCCTGATTATTTCTGGACACACACAAACAATTCACATTTACAGAGCTAGAAAAGTGAGGTCAACACCTTAAATATTAAATATTCTAGGAAGGAGATGGACAATAGAGTCCCAAGCTCAGAAGAGGTCTAAGCAAGATACACAGATTTCCAAGTGATCATGAGAGAGTGGTCCCTAATGACATCAGAGCACGTGAGATCATCTAGCAACCAGAGCATGTGGAGGAAGAAGAAAAGAGGATCAGGGCAGAAGGCTGGAGAACACTGGCCACTGAAAGAAATGAAAGTTAGGTATCCTAAAAACTGCTGAATTCCTTGTCTCAGCAAGGTACTAAAATATGTAGACAAAGACAAGCCATCCACTTGTCAAGGATTAGAGGGAACACAGTAGAGAATCTGACTCTCTGACCTCTACAGCAGCTGTCAGCTTTGAACATGAGCCAAAGGCTTTCATTCAATCCAGTATTTCTCACAATCTGAGAAATAACTTTTTATCACCATTACAGAAACACTAAAAATGTGCCTCTTCTTTTTCTTTGGCTTTGTTAGCTGGTCATGGAAAAATGTTTTGAAGAATTAAAGCTTCTTGTTTCCTGAAAGTGAAACGTACTTGGTTTACCTGGACGGGAGACCACAGCCTCTAGATCTAATTTCTCACCCTGTTTTTCCTTCTGTGGGTCCTGTTATATGAGTAGGACGAACACACAGTTTTATCCAAACCCATTTTCCTACTTATGCTTCCCTTCCCTTTCATCCACCTCAGTCTGGTGGGGGCTAGATATGTAATCTGTGGTTTTAAATATTAAATGTTTTACTACCTTTCAGAAATGTACCTGTAACTTTCACTAATATTTAAAATGTGCTGATTTCTGTTTCCCTTTCTTCTCAATACTAAAGACAGAGGCACAGGTATATATACAAATTTTGTTTTTATTAAATCCAGAAATATTGATTAAAACAAACTGTCGTTTTTGGCATAACAATACACCCAGCATATTTCCAGACATGATTACTGGTGGTTCAACTTAATCTTAAAATATGGCACATGTCCCACTAAGTGGCACCTGGAACAGGTGTCAGAGGTATTTGACCCCTTTTAACCTTTTCTCCAGCTCCCATCCTATGCCTCCCCTGACACTCTGCAAGCCTTCTTTTTCTTGTCCCTCTTGTCTTTCACTTTCCTCTTGGTAGTGCCCAGAAACTTTGATTATTACCACTAATGGCACTAAACCTAACACAGCTGCCAAGCCCCAGCCTAGAATACAATGGATATAATTCTAATTAACTTTTTGATTGTCCTTAGGAAACAACTATATTCTGTTTCCACGGCATAATTCACAAGACAGGAAGAATAAATGGCTGTAGAAAAGAAACCTATGTAAAAAAAGAAACCTAGCTTCCTAGTTCTGGCTGTCTAATATAGATTACGTACACATAGTTCAGAATCATAATTTGCCAATGCAGATTTCTTTGTTTTTTTTAAGAGGGTTTTATTTATTTATTTTTGGAGAAAGAGGGAAAGGGAGACAGGGAGAGAGGAAGAGCTTGAATGAGAGCAGAGGGAGAGGGAGAAGCAGACTCTCTGCTTAGCAGGGAGACTTCAATGCAGATTTTGGAAGCCCAGAAAAGTGGGAGGGGAACAAACCAGAGCACACACGTGTGAGACCATTTAAATGGTTATAAAGTATAGTAAAGGTCAGAGTAAAGAAGATTTTTAAAAAATCAAGGCTGGAACCAGAACAAAAGGACTTTAGCACTAGATATTACAGTTCTGGGAAATTTTCAGGGCTTCCATAAAACTTTATAGGAAAGGAAAATAATTGTGCTCCTACCATAGTCCCCTCCCTTGAGTCAAGTGCTTTGAAGCTATGTGCTATGCTGTATTCTCTTTAGAGGACAACCCTAGTGGCTCTGGGCATTCATCAGAGGAAAGGTTTTCAGTGCATTGCTTTCTCCCTTTATCTCTCTGGCTGTTGGTATCATTCATCACCTTTTCTGCTTAATTTCACTAAGTGGAAGCAAGAGACAATTTATTACTGGCAGTATGCTTGCGGGCTGGGAGTGGGAAGCACAGCCAAGGTACCTCCACTAGGCTATAAGAGGCACTAGAAATACTTCCTCACAAAAGCTCAGAGTGCTAGAGCTAGATAAAATAAATATATTTTAAAAAACAAACAAACAAACAAAAAACATGTCAGGAGCACCTGGGTGGCTCAGTTGGTTAAGCATCTACCTTCAGTTCAGGTCATGATCTCAGGGTACTGGGATCGGGCCCCAGGTAGGGCTCCCTGCTCAGCAGGGAGTCTGCTTCTCCCTCTCCCCCTACGACTCCCCCCTGCTCATGCCCATGCATGCTCTCTCTCTCTCACTCTCTGAAATAAATAAAATCTTCAAAAAAGAAGACTTAAAAAGAAATGTGAGTAACCTGCTAAGCACATCACCCGGCAAATAAAGCAAATAAAATGCTATTCTATCAAGACAATTCCATTTATCCTATCTACCCTCATGTCCCAACACTAAAATAACCCAGGTTCTTGTGGCTCTCTAAACAGTCTCTTAGATCTCTATGCCATCATGTCCTCCTGCTGCCTTTTGGCCTGAAAAACTCCTACTCACCCTTCAAGTTTAAGCTCAGACACTACCACCTCCCTGGAAGGCTTCTTTAATTTTCCCAAACAGGTGCTCCTTTTCCTTAGCTGCTCCTCTATTATAGCGGCCATGTGCTATTGCAATTATTTCTATCCCTGTGAGTGTGGCTTTCTAGTTCCCTGCCTGCTGTCTGAGGGACCACCGGGTCCTTCCATCTCTGTATCTTCTGGTACATGACATATACCTCACAGGTAATTCACACAGTGAAAGAACTCCCTCGGTCTCAAGATACAGGAGCAACAACCATCCATCCAAGTCTCTCTTCCAATCCTACCCAGTTTAGAACTTTAGTATATGTGCTGCCGAAGCGAGCACCCAGTTTAGAACTTTATTATCTATCTCCAAGGTCATTTAGTCCCTTCAAAACAAAAATACAAATTTAGAAAGATACATGCACGCCTATGTTTATTTCAGCATTATTTACAATAGCCAAGATATGGAAGCAACTCAAGTGCCCATCAATAGATGAATGGATGAAGAAGATGTCATATATCCATACAGTGGAATATTACTCAGTCATAAAAAAGGATGAGATCATGTCATTTGCAACATGGATGGACCTAGAGAGCATTATGCCTAGTGAAATAAGTCAGACTGAGAAAGACAAACACCATAGGATGTCAATAATTTGTGGAATCTAAAAAAACAAAACAAATAATAAACAAAAAGCAGAATCAAGCCTATAGAGAACTGATGGTTGCCAGAGGGGAGGGGCGGGGCTGGGCAAAATGGGTGAAGGGTAGTGGGAGGCACAGGCTTCCAGTGATGGAATGAATAAGTCATAGGAGTGAAACACACAGCATAGGGGACATAGTCATTGATATCGTAATGGCATTGTGTTGGTGACAGATGGTAGCTACACTGGCGGTGAGCATAACATATAGAGGAGTTGAATCACTATGTTGTACACTTGAAACTAATGTACCATCATGTGTCAACTATACTCAAATAAAAAATTTTTTAAATAAATAAAAATAGTCTCTTCATTGGTCTTCTCATTTCTGGTCCCTCTTTCCTTGAATGAAGTCCAAATACACTACTGCCACTGTAATATTACTAAAGTATGACTTTAATTAAATGTACCACGTTGAATAGTTGATGAGGCAAAGAATGAAAAGCTTTCTGAAAAACACCTGTTCTCAAAGCTCCATGGGTTTAAATCCAATAGGGCAGAAAGAAAAGTAAATAATTAGCATATAATTTATCAGGTGTTATAGAGATAGATCCAGTTCACGCTAACCCCTCCTCCTGGCCTGGCCTTCACTCTTAAATAGCCAATTCATATTTCACTTTATATGGGAAGTCTTCCTAATCTCTCCAGCCAAAGCAATCCCTTCTTTCTCTGCTCCCATAGCGCCCTGCCACTCACTCATCACTTTCTGTTTGAATTACAGTTATTTGTACCCATACATTATGTCTCTTACTGGATAGAACCTTTCTAAGTAGAAGTGCAATATATTTTACTCATCTCTATTTTGCACAGCACCTCATATGGTGCACTGCAAACAGACCATAAATGTTGAATTATGATGATTAACCTCACTAAAATATTATGGTCTGTGGCTCCTTTAGGATTTGCCAGTATTAAGAACATTGATAGGCCAACCAAATACATGCAATTTGGATGGAAATTTTTCCACTCTAGCCACAAAAATAGAAAAAGTCTTTTCGGTTTGGCTAGATAATAGTGGACATATGGAGAATATCCTCAACCAGATTTGAAAGATGTGTCCAAATGAAATGGATCTCTATTGTAAAAACACAACAAAAGGCAACTCCCTAGTGCTATAAACCAGGCAATGAGCCTCTGCTGACAAATACCAAAAAACTATAAAGTGCAAACATGATATGGTGTTTCCACCCTGGAGCCAACTTAATGGGCAAATGCTTAACTAAGAAAAAAATATTCAATTTAGTAAAAGTTAAATTTAATCAAACAAAATACTGGCACAAGATAAAATTCCAAAGATAGATCATTGAATAAGTGCTCTCTCTCTCATTGAATGATCTCTCAAATAATACAACTTGCCAGAGTTCAATACATGAAGCTTGTCCATTCTCTAAAGCTGACATCCAATTTCCTATAATACTGACACTATAAGATACTTCATCAAGCCCTTGTTAGGATCTCTATCTCTCCAATTTCACTTTTTTTTTTTAAGATTTTATTTATTTATTTGTCAGAGAGAGAGAGAGAGAAAGCACAGGCAGACAGAGTGGCAGGCAGAGGCAGAGGGAGAAGCAGGCCCCCCGCAAGCAAGGAGCCCGATGTGGGACTCAATCCCAGGACGCTGGGATCATGACCTGAGCTGAAGGCAGCTGCTTAACCAACTGAGCCACCCAGGCATCCCTCTCCAATTTCACTTTTGAAATGATAATCTGTCCTCCCTCTGCCCTATGCCTTCATTGTAATGCTTTAGTTAAATGCCACACTTGTAAGCAGGATGAGCTAGGCAGCAACTTAACCACCATTCACCTGAATCACAGGGATGGAGCACTTTGAAATTTCATGATTTAAAATGCAGAACTAAAATTCCAACTTCTCAATTTTGACCAAAAAGAAAGCTCAAATCTCAAAACTATAATGCCCTTTAAGAAACTGCTGTGCTGGGGCGCCTGAGTGGCTCAGTGGGTTAAGCCTCTGCCTTTGGCTCAGGTCATGATCTCAAGGTCCTGGGATCGAGCCCTCCATCGGGCTCTCTGCTCAGTGGGGAGCCTGCTTCCACCCACCCCTGCCTGCTTCTCTGCCTACTTGTGATCTCTCTCTTTCTCTGTCAAATAAATAAATAAAATCTTTAAAAAAAAAAAAAAAAAGAAAGAAACTGCTATGCTGTAACAATATTTATCTGCTCTTAATTGGCTTGAATGAAGTCAGAACATTTGATTATATCATTTACTTCAGCATTAGAATTGCTGAGAGCAAGAACTGTGTCTCATCAACTTACTTTGCACAGTCTTTAGGAAAGTGTGTGTAGCATCTTTTAATCTAGGGACTCCAGTTAAAGGGAGGACTGCTAGGAGGATATGTGACAAGAAATGCTTTAGGCAACTCTAAAGCACAATACAAATATAAGGTGTTACAACTAGAATTCTTCCAATAAGCTCTCTCTAAGAGCAAGTCCCCCTCTATGAGTAGAGCTGAATTATTTCTATGTACTTCTCCTTAAAAGATTTGTTTGACATGCAAAACTGTAAATAATTCCTAAAAATGGGAGGAAGGGAAAGAAAGAAAGAAAACTCAGGTGGGACTAGAAGAAGGCAACAGCAGAGGAGATGTTTTTTAAATAAAATAAAGCAATACAAGAGAAAGCAAACTGGATCTCAGGGATTAAGTTCTAACTCCATCATTTACTATCTACCCACATGACCCTGGTTACTTTTCCAAAGACTTGAGTTTCCTCATAGGTAAGTAGAAATAATAACTCATACGGTTGCCTCAGGGATTAAATGAGATGATATTTATATACAGTCCTTAGCATTATGTCTTATACATAGTAAGCGATACGTGAGTGATTACTGTTGTTGATAAAATTATTATTAGACCTGTACACTGACTGGTGACATTCTGGAACAAAAAAGAGCCAAGAACATGTCAGAAGGGAAGGTGACAGAGAGCTAAGTCTATAAATTCTTGTTGGGAGACAAAGTTTGAGAAACATAGATTACACAAAGCATTTTTCATATTAAATGTAACAAATATCATACCATGTCTCCAGGATTGCTAAAGAACTCTACAGAAATCTACAAATTTTGTAGCCAAATTCTGAGTCATAAAAGCAGAATAGCAATGACTGCATGTGGACGGAGCAAGATCCCCACCAACAACGACAAAAAGGGCTTAGTGATGTGTACCAAGACTCTCCCGTTTCCAAACTTTTGATTTTTTAACTTTTCCTAGAAAGAATGAAAGCTAGGCTCCATAGCAAAGGCACACCAACTCAGCTTGCCAAAAATAGATGGCATTAACAACCATGCATAGTCATTTAGTTTTCTGTCATCTTGTTCTTTATCCTGGGGAAGTTGTTGTATTTGTGGTCGATTTTCGGTGTTAAGTATTTTTTAACTCCCTCATCTTCAGTAATTGCAAAAGTAAGGAAAGTGTTCCAAAATTAGGAATCAGATAGACATAGCAAATAATTGTAAAGGGTAAGAAAACAAGGGGAAAGGTATGAGAAACAAGAGGTAGGGACTAACACTGGATGCTGCCTATATATGGGGATCAGACTTACCAGTTGTAATAACCTCTATGCCTGTGGAATCAGGAAGAATCAGCAAAAGACAAGGCAAACAAGAAAGCTGCATGTGTGGCCAGAGAATCAACATCAGTTTGGGTTGTCAACTGCTCCGGATAAGTCAAGGAGCTTGCTTAACAGTTTAAAAGCTGAGCATAGCAGAAGTGCTACTATTTCAAAACTGCCAAAGTTCGAGGACTTTTTTAATTTACCCAACATCAGTGTGAATGGACAGCTCACCATATGAACTGGCACTGCTAAGGTCTTCTGTAAGACCTGTGCAGAGATCATCTAAGAGGGAAGCTACCTGTCTCAGTGGATGTTCAACATAGACAAGACTAGTCTATTAGGGGGAAAGATGCCCCAAAATTTCTACCAGCAAGGAGGTGAGAGTATATCTGGTTTCCCTCTGAGGCATCAGCTCACACTCCTCTTTACTAAGAATAACTTTTCTGGGCACCTGGGTGGCTCAGTGGGTTAAAGCCGCTGCCTTCGGCTCAGGTCATGACCCCAGGGTCGTGGGATCGAGCCCCGCATCGGGCTCTCTGCTCTGCAGACAGCCTGCTTCCTCCTCTCTCTCTGCCTGCCTCTCTGCCTACTTGTGATTTCTGCCTGCCAAATAAATAAATAAAATCTTTAAAAAAAAAAAAAAAAAGAATAACTTTTCTTTTTTTTTAAGATTGTATTTATTTATTTCAGAGAGATAGAGTGAGAGAGAGCATGAGAGGGGAGAAGGTCAGAGGGAGAAGCAGACTCCCCGTGGAGTTGGGAGCCTGATGCGGGACTCGATCCCAGGACTCCGGGATCATGACCTGAGCTGAAGGCAGTCGCTTAACCAACTGAGCCACCCAGGCGCCCAAGAATAACTTTTCAAAACCAAACTTGTACTTAGAAAAATGTTAACTTTTTTTTTTTTTTTTCATAACAAAGCATAACTGTCTTAGTATCTGCATGAGGGGCACCTGTGTGGCTCAGTCGGTTAAGCATCCAACTCTTGATTTTGGCTCAGGTCAGGATCTCAGGGTTGTAGATGGAGCTCCGAATCAGACTCTGCACTAGGTGTGGAATCTGCTTAAGATTCTCTCTTTCCCTCTTCCTCTGCCCTCCCCGCAACTGCCCTGGACGTGCGCTCTCTCTCCCTCTCTTTCAAATAGATAAATCAATAAAATCTTAAAGATAAAAAAAATTTTTTAAGTACCTGCATGAAATCATGGGCTAAAAAAAAGAATCATGGGCTAAAGATCCTAAAAATTTTGTCAGTCAGGTGGTGGTAAATGAAAATAATACGCCATCATTACTAATTTAAGCTGTGTAAAAAAAAAATATATATATATATGTATATACATATATATATATATATATACCCATATACATATATATTTAAATTTGCTTTGCCATTTTTGTCTAATTGTAATAATATATGAACTTAAATCCTGGCTTTAGTTCTTCTACTTTTCCTATTAGATTTTAAGCTCATCAACCATAAATTATCCTACTGGGGGCGATTTCTACCATCTTATCCAATGTAGACAAGGAGAGGACACTTACTATATCAATCTCAGAAAATATGCCTCTGGAACTCTATGATGAGTTTGGTCAATCAGGACATGGACAAAAGGAGCTGAAGTGTCTGCATCTTGGTAGAGGGCACCCCTACCACTGCCGAGATATACTTTATCTCCTAAACTTTTTTTTTTTAAGATTTTATTTATTTATTTGATGGACAGATATCACAAGTAGGCAGAGAGGCAGGCAGAGAGAGAGGAGGAAGCAGGCTCCCTGCTGAGCAGAGAGCCCAATGTGGGGCTTGATCCCAGGACCCTGGGATCATGACCTGAGCCGAAGGCAGAGGCTTTAATCCACTGACCCACCCAGGTGCCCCTCTCTCCTAAACTTTAAATCCAGTTGAGTTTACTGTGATCCCAGTACTTGGATAACCAATAACAAACGTGAACTATTCTTGGAACTTCATTAATAAAATCATTTGGACCATTCATTCCACAAAGAAGCATTTACTGAGTAGGTCTATAGGAGGCACAGTGCATGTTTATGGCACCTTTTATTTTACAGTCCCAAAAGAGCTTTCAAAGGTGCCCTAACAGAAAGTATCGTGACTGAACTTCTCTTATTTTATACGTGTACCACACTCTATTCAAAACCCTGATTCAGGAGCACCTGGGTGGCTCAGTGGGTTAAAACCCTGATTCATGGGGCATCTGGCTGGCTTAGTCAGTAGAGCATACAACTCGATCTAGGGGTTGTGAGTTTGAGCCCTATGTCAGGAGTAGCAATTGCTTAAAAGTAAAATCTTTAAAAAAAGAAAAGAAAAGGGGAAAAAAAAAAACCCCACCCTGATTCAGGCATAATATATTTAGCTGCTTGTGGAAATAAAAACTAGAAGGGCTAAGACTATCAATCATTAACTAAATTCCAACTTCACAATTCAATCCAAAAAATACCCAGGGCCAAGTAATTTTTTTAAAGTTATAAGCCAAAATATACAATGATTCAAACATTCCATTAGGCAAAGGAGTTAGTATAGTTACAATTTCTAATTTCTAAATCCTTAAGGGTATGGTACTAGGTAATAAGTCAAATTTATCAAAAGTCCCACTCAATGGTTACATTTACTTTGCACCAAGAGCAACTTCTTGCAATTGATTATCTCATATTCCAAAAATAACTTACCTACCTGGGTGTAGCTCTTTCTTTTTTTTTTTTTTAAAGATTTTATTTATTTATTTGACAGAGATCACAAGCAGGCAGAGTGGCAGGCAGAGAGAGAGAAGGGAAGCAGGCTCCCTGCCCAGCAGAGAGCCCGATTCAGGGCTCAATCCCAGGACCCTGGGATCATGACCTGAGCTGAAGGCAGCGGCTTTAACCCACTGAGCCACCCAGGGGCCCCTGAAGCTCTTTCTAGAAAATTGACCCCTAAATCTATGTGTGCCAGAGAAATTTATTTTCCTAAATTAATTTTTTTGAGAAAAAGACCTGAGAAAGACCATCAAGAATGGAAGAGAAAATAAGGATAGAGATTAAGTACAGATATACAGGTATAAGCCAGAATGTTTGAGTTGGAACCCTTGTTCTATCATTTTCCAGTTATTTGGTCTTGATACCTCGGTTACCCTGTCTGCAAAATGGAAACAATAAAAAATACCTACTCTGTACAGTTGTTATAGGTATTAAACCCAGGTAAATTAGTACATGTAAGGTTCTGGCAGCAATCAGCATTATATAAAGTGTTTACTTATTATGATTATCATGACTAGATCATCAAATCATCTACACAAACGCCTTTCCCTATTCAAAATCTTCCTTAATTGATCTAGTAGAATTTAATCCCTCCCTATTAGGCTTCTCCACAAAATGCATGTGTATTACAGTTATTGGGGTGCATTTCCCTCACATTAGATTGTATCTCTCTAAAGACAGAGATGACAGCTCATCTGAGTACACCAGGCAGCAATTATTGTTCACTGCGGTCCTTTTCCCTCTCTCTAAAGGTTCTGAACAATCATACCCTGTCAATTAACAAACCTTTACCTAGAGACCAGAGCTTTATGTAACCAGTACACTTAAATACTGGTCTTACCTTGCTAAATAAGAGCTCTTAAGACTTAAACAAAATTTTATGGGTGTGGAGAGGGAGGGAGGAAAGAAGGATTGATTTAATATGTTTAAATTGCTAAGGATTTTTTTAACTAATTTATTTTTTAAAAATTTCTTATACCTTAAAAACTTATTTGCATTATTTCATTCAAAAAAGCCCATGGTACTTTTAATATAAGAATACAGTAGCATAATTTCTGCATATGTCAAGTCTAACCTAATCATAACTTGCCCATCTGCTGATTTTATTGTAATCCTGGGGATGCTAGAAGACAATATGCTTGCTTCATTCACCCAACACTATTCATGTAAAATAAAATCATTTTAACATTACATTGAGATGCAAATCGTTCTGGCTTTGATTTGTGCCCTCTTTTCCCTCTTAAAAAAAAAAGCCCCCCCCTCTCCCAACAAGCCTCCAACTTATTCCGGATCACTGAGAAAGCACTTTCTAAAGTATTATCCAACTTTGCTCACACAATGATGTTGCCCTTACTTTGAGAGAACAGAACTTTTCTGAAAACAAGTGGCTGAATTGAGTGCATTTTCTACAAAATTTCCTCTGGTTTTATAGTGTCCTACCTTTTGAAATTAATTTTTCAGCATAAAAACTGCCAGGGACACCTATTCATTTGCACAAATTTTCCTAGTCTCTATTCTTTGACCCATTTTAAAACAAACTGAAAAACAGAAGGCTGAAAAAGAATTGCACCCATTTAATGTGGCTTTTCTCATTTTTTTCATTCCTCAGTGGCAGGGCCTTTCAGAAGAGTACAAAAACTACACCCAATTTATTTCTCATCCTAAACACATCCCAGCCAAGTGGAAAACATTATCAGCCATCTTAACCAGGAGAAAAACACAAAGCTAAGCCACATCAAACCTTTTTTTTTTTTTTTTTTACTTTTGAGATCAGGATTTTTCACACAAAAGTACTTTAATGAACCCATGCAATCAACAAATGTAATCACAATTTAACATCATCTGTTGAACTAATTTCTCTTCCTCAAATAGTCACAATGGTGGCTAATTCACCTATAATACTTCTCAGCTACTGGGTAGAGTATAATAAACTTAATTGTTTTATATATCCTGAGGCAAACAAAGAAAGGTTGATCAAAGAAAGACAAAGAGTTTTCCAGTATCCTACATACATATATGACTGAGACAAAAAAATCTGCACAGGGTAAGTAAAATTGGGCTTAAGCAACAACAGAACGTGCCTTAAAGTAGGGAGACCTGACAAATTAAGCTCCCACCCCATCCCCACCCCCTTAAAGACAAGGTCTCACTCCCATCTTACGACCAGGAGGCATAAATTAAAACACTAAGAGTTGTCTCCTAAGACTTTAGCTGTAAGAAAACTAATAGTGAGGCCTTTTCCGAGCAAATGACTTCTGTCAAAACTTATCACAAGTTATGTGAAACAGACAAGAGCGTTGGTTCTGCATTTTACCAAGTGAGAACAACAGCTTCAAAGTTTTTGGACAAGCCACCCCTTCCAGCACCTCCAGCTCTCCCCCCACCCCCCAATTTCTTTTTATATCCTTCCTCCAAACTTGCAACCCGAAAAGTGATCCCACAAAACAAAAGCAGCGTCAGGAAACGGGAGGCCACCGGTTTTTAAAATAAAGTTTGTTCCCTTGCCCGTCAACCTGATAACTTTTTAAAGATGAAACGTCTCCTACTTGACCGGGTACAACCTTTCCTATTCCCTTAGCAAACTAGCCCCCGACAGTAAAGAGAAAAAAGGGGAGTGGGAGCAAATGATGTTGAAATGAGGGTCTACGGCGCCAGGGGCAGGGACAGATTTTGAGACCGGTGCTTCTGGGAGCTAGGAGGCTTTACCGTGCTGTGTCGATCTGAGAAATGTTTAGCAATCTGACGCATCAGTTTTTAGGAACGGTACACAAGCAGCCCCCACAATTTGAGCCATGCCTGGAATCCTTCTCGGTGACATCGGCTGGAGGGCACGGGACGGGCGAGCGGGGGATACCAGCAGAGGTTCCGCGACATTTGTTATTGTTTGTGAAGCCCAGGCAGGGACCGGGATCGGGGTGCTCGGGGGCCGAGGAGTGCAAGGGGAGAGGGGCAGGGAAGCACAAAGATTCCTCCCGGGGCTCGGGGCCACCTCTCCGGGGACGCGGGACTAGTATCACCTCGGGGAACCAGAGGGCCAAGGCCGTCGCTGGAGCTTCACTGGAGAGACACTGCCAGCCCCGACATTAGCCCGGCTGTCGCTGGACACCCAAAGGCACAGAAGATCTCCTCCGGCTCCTGCTCGCAGAGTTGGGGCCCGCGCAGCGAGCGGGGCCCCCCAGCCGCGGCCGCCGCGCGCCGCATCCGCGTACTCACCTGCCTCCGGTCGCGCCCGCGGCCGGCTCAGCCTCCGCACGGACCGCAGCCGGTCCGGGGCCCGTCCGCTCCCTTTTGCCCGCTCCGCCCTCGCCCCGCCCCCGGGAGGTGGCACCCGCGGCCGCGCCGGAATCTCGGGGCGGCCTTCCTGAACTCTCGCGAGCCCTCCCTCCTCGGCTTCTCGGTGGCTGGGCCGGTCAGACTCGGCCCTGACGTCATACGCACCACAGCCGGAAGTAGCCTTCTGTCGTCAACGCCGGCTCGTCTGCCCCACCCACCTACTCCTGGTGAATTCCTGATGGCCCTGGAGCAGTGAACTGGGCAGTCACTACTTCCCTCATTCATCAACCTCAGCTCACTTACCTTTTCTGTATTCAAAGCTGGTTCAAAAGCTGGTCCTTGTGAGAGTGCCCAGTGTGGTGCCATATTAGTCACGTGTCTAAGTGACAGTTTTTCTCAATACTTACCAATGTAATGCAAAGAATAAGTCACAATGTAAAGCAAAGAAAGGGAAAGAGGCTTGGAGATAATCCCCACGAATCCACACATTTTGCAGATTAGGAAAGGGTGGTCAACAAAGATGGCTTGGCTGACCAATTTGCTTAATCAGTAGCTGTGCCATCTAAAAACCTCCCGAGTTCCTTGACCCTTTTCCATTTCACCATGACTCCACTGCAAGGGCTTGAAAGGGATTCGAATTTGGAAAAGCCACAAAAACTTGGAGGCATTCACGAAAAACTTGCTTAGATTGTCTTGGAAAATCTAAAATAACTGACAGTACAGGGCTGCTTTAGGATCTGAGAACTAGAAGGGAAAAATCCCTGTGGTATAACTCAAAAGGGATGGCTTTGTGAAGATGATGCATTTGACTTTGGAGAGAACAGTTACTGGGCAAACCAAATAAGAGAATCATTCCCAATTATTGCCAACATATTTATCTTTGATCTGAATATGGAAGTGTTACAAAATACCCTTGACTTTAGAGATGACTGAGACAGTATGTGAAACTGGTGTTATACTTGCAAAAAGCATAATTATCTTTAGTTTCACCAAGAGGAAGTGATAGATGCAAAAGACATAGGGAAGCATCATGACATCACTTCTCTCTTCTTCTTCTTCTTCTCTCACTCTCTCTTTTTTTTTTTACGCCCTGTGCTTTCTCATATATAACCTGGTAACAGAAAAGGCGCTACTTTTGTAATTAGTGCGTTCTTGAGGATATCAGTTCCACCGATATCATATGGTCCTTTTGAGACTCAAATAACAAATGCCATATATGAATATAAGGAGGTTTAATTGTGATCAAACATGCTGACAAAGGCCTGTACACCTCTCTCCTTTCACTGTACATATACATATATTAATTCAAATGAGTAGAATGGAGAACAGTTTATGGAGTGTTCTATACCAAATTTATGCTTTCAACTATGCCATAAATTTTTCATAGCACTGGAGTAATATGGACTAGTCTAGGGTTTTAGAGTAGGATAATATGGAGGCTAAAGATTTGACCTTCAGTTTCTAAACTGAGGCTATTCTAAACAAATTCCCACAGGAAGTTGTTGAAGTGCCTAAACTGATATAAATTAAAGCCATATGCCCTTCAGGAAATATGGTGAAATCTGTGGACCTTTCTCAGAATATTGTTCTTAAATGCATAAAATAGATTTTCTAGGGCTACAAAGGAAATTGATTGTATTGGCATACAGTTATCAAAATACTAAAAAGTGAATTTGTGATGTAGTTATGTGATAGGCAGTTTTTTTTTTTTTAAGATTTTATTTATTTGACAGACAGAGATCACAAGTAGGCAGAGGCAGGCAGAGAGAGGGGAGGAAGCAGGCTCCCTGCTGAGCAGAGAGCCCAATGCGGGGCTCGATCCCAGGACCCTGAGATCATGACCTGAGCCGAAGGCAGAGGCTTTAACCCACTGAGCCACTCAGGTGCCCCTGATAGGCAGTTTCTAAGATGACTCCCAATAATCCTAAGTTCTGGTATTCCTGTCTTGTGCAACCCCCTTCACTTGAGTGTGGGTCTAGTGACTTGGTTCTGAGAAAAAAATACAGCAGAACTGATGGGATGTCACATCTCATAAGTAAGTTACAAAAATAATCTGGCTTCCATCTTTGCTGTCCTCTCTTGCTCTCTCCCTTGTTCACTCTGGTAGAAACCAGCTTGCCATGCTGTGACCTATCTTATGGAAAGGCTCACTTGGCAGGAAACTGAGAGAGGTCTCTGGTCAGAAGCTACCAAAGAATTGAGGCACTCAGCCCAACAACCCACGAAGAACTGCCAACAACCTGAGTGAGCTTGAAAGCAGATTCTTTCCCAGGTGAGCCTCGAGGTGACTGCAGCCCTAGCAGACACCTTGATTGCAGCCTGGGAAGGGACCCTGAGCCACAGACCCAGCTAAACCATGTCAGTTTCCTGGTCCACAGAGACCATGAAATAATAAGTATTTGTTATTTAAGCCCCTAATTTGGGGGGTAATTTATTACACAGTCAAAGATAATAGTTATACATTTGTGTCTTTATTAATGCATTAAATAACAAGATCAAGACATACAGTAATTTTGTAGTAGCGAAGAACATAAACAGTATTTTAGATGTCTGCAACAACCTTAATGTGATAGAAAATATGTATGATTTCTCTTGGGTATGAAGTCACAGGTTGCTAATACTACTGTGGTTTGCTGAGTACATGCATAATGGAAGAAATGCTCATTTACAGTTGGGCTTTACTGGAAAAAATATGTAAATATACATATATGTTAAATTATAAGTATGTATATTATGGATATGTTTACTTCATCAAATTTCATAGACCCAGAGTAAGAACTCCTCATGGCCTAAATAATAAATTATTTGTTGTTTCTTCCAAAACTCTTACTATCAACTCACTGACATTAGATCAAAGTTCAGGTAATAAACTCAGTTAATGGATATAGACCATGGCCATTGCTAACTTTATTAACCTACATTCAAATATGAATTTTTATCCCTTATCTTTTACTTATTCCATCTTCTCCAGATCTATGTTAAACATAGATAGATAGGCTAAAATCTTAGGCTGGAATGTGAGAAAAATTGTGGTTGAAAACCTCTACAGCTCTCAGAATTCACCTGATTTTTGTTTCAGCATGTAAGCTGAAATCTTAAGCTCCCAGACCAAAGTGACTCTTTTTTTTTAAAGATTTATTATTCATTTGAGACAGAGAGATACAGAAAGAGAGCATGAGCAGAGGGAGAGGCAGAAGAATCTGCCACTGAGCAGGGAGTCTGATGTGGGGCTCGATCCCAGGACCCTGAGATCATGACCTGACAGACACTTAACCATCTGAGCCACCCAGGCACCCTCAAAGTGACTCTTTAGTATTACTCTTACTCTTCTAGGCCTGCCTCATAGTAAGTAGCCAATGAATGCCAAATGATGGCAGTAAATAATAATAGAAGGAAACTATTAATAAAATCTTTCCACTGGGTGAGTAGAGCTGCTTTTCTATATATGCAGCTTTGCAGTTGTGGGATATGGCCAAAGCAGGTTTTAAATGCATTTAACAGAATACACAAAATGTAAAAACAGATGAACCAAGTTCTTAACTCAAGAAACTTGAAAAAGAAAAGAAATCTAAAGAAAGTAAAAGGATGCAGAATCAGTGCAAAATCCCTTCCAGGGGTTCACAGCCCTTATGTGCACCATGTATTACAGATCAAAACATAATCCATCTTAGCTATAACTCTGTTTTTCAAATGGTTGTAAATTCTATTATGATTAACAAATTCAAATACAACTCTAAAATATAAAGGCAGAAATTAATGCAAGACGGAATTTTTTTTTTAAAGACTGAAATTTTAAAGACCTGTAACAACCAAAAGGTGATTCTTTGAAAAGTCAAGAATGTAGGAAAAACTTTGGCAGGACTAATTTAGGAACAAAAAGAAAAGATACAAATAGTAAGAACGATAATGGAGATATAAACGGTATGGAGAATTTTTTTTAAAGGATAAGAAATTATGTTTAAAAAAGAGAGACTATTGGGACGCCTGGGTGGCTCAGTTGGTTAAGCAGCTGCCTTCGGCTCAGGTCATGATCCCAGCATCCTGGGATCGAGTCCCACATCGGGCTCCTTGCTTGGCAGGGAGCCTGCTTCTCCCTCTGCCTCTGCCTGCCTCTCTGTCTGCCTGTGATCGTTCGCTCTCTCTCCCTCTCTAACAAATAAATAAATAAAATATTAAAAACAAAAAATAAAAAAGAGAGACTATTAAGACAGGCTGGTTGAATACCCCCCTCTGTGTGAATGCAAGAGTTTTCCTGATTCACTCCATGTTTAGACTAAAGAGCAACTAATATTTACTGAGTCTGTGTGTCAAGCATTGTGTTCTTTACTTGTACTAGCTCATTTAATCTTTACAATAAGCCTATGAGATAGGTATTATTATCCCCAGTTTTCAGATAATGAAACTGAGACTCAGGGAGCTCTGGTGACTTACCTCAGGTCATGCCAGATAGCAAATGCCCAAGGCAACCACTCAGATTCCCAATAGTAGACAAAAGAAGCACTATGGAGCAAAAGCAAGAGCAAGAAATCTTGTTTTACTTACTTAACAACACGCACAATAAATGTTAGCTATTACTATTATGATAATCCCCCTACTTTAAATGGGTTTAAGATACCACCTCAAACATGCAAGAGATAAGGGTAGAAATTCACTTTCAAGGATGTTTATCTCAGCATTATTTATTCACAACCATGAAAAGTTGGAATCAACCCAGATGCTTAAAGGTAGAGGTCAGTGCAAAAAATTATGGTGGATCCACATAGTGTAATTGAAAATATGTATTAGAAATCATAAATAGCCCTGCATCTGGCTCTCTGCTCAGCGGGGAGCCTGCTTCCACCCCACCCCCGCCTACCTCTCTGCCTACTTGTGATCTCTCTCTCTGTCAAATAAATAAAATCTTAAAAAAAAATCATAAGTAGACCAATTATTGACATGGGAAGATGTTCAGAATATAGTGTTAGGTTTGAGAACTCTTTGAAAGCAGGATGCCAAGAGTGTAATATCCTTTGTATGAAAATTATTTTAAAAATAGTGTGTATATATGTAGACATTCATAATATGCACGTTCATATGCACATTTCAAGACTGAAAAGAAAGTCACTAAAATAAAAGTTTTCTCTCAATGTGATTATGAAAAAAATTATGATTTTTAAATTTTTTTTTAAACAAGAGAGAGAAAGAATAGGTGCCTTTCAGTTTTCCATGAAGACTGTCCTGATGGAAATCCATTAATTTTCTTACTATGGAAAAAAATGAAAAGTTTATGGAATAATGCCTTTCCAGTTTGACCCTGAGAGTGTTTGATTCCTGGCTCCTCTTCTCATAGTCCTGACTTTCAAAGGGGCTCTAGATCAGCCAGGCTAAGTGCAATTGAGTTTCTTTGAAAATAAAGGCTCTGTTCTGTAAGCTTCCGGGGCCTTTCACTGGACCATTTGATCAAACACATGACAGTCCATTCAGAACTCTCACCAGACTGCTTTCTGCAAAGCACTTTATAAACATGGAAACAATGACTTTTAATTGATCTCTGCTTTAATTTTTAACTTGCTTGACTAAATGGCAAACTATTTGTCACTGAGGGTCTAAAGCATTCCCAGATTTGGGCTCTTTCTCCCGCAAAGTGAAAAACACCTACATAAATCAGATGCCTGAAGAGAAGCATCAAGGAAAAGTGAAAAATACATTATGTCGAACTATCTCCTTGTGTTATTTTTTTATTTGTTTATTGCTCTGCAAAGAGTAATAAAGAACCAAATGGGATTTTAATTCCAAGGACCTGATTCTGTTACTAGCTGTATGACCTAGGACAGATCAAAAAAAAGTTATCTGAGGTCTTATTTCCACTTCTTTAAAATGAAGAATATCAACACAGCAGTTGCTGCAAAGATGAAATATAATTATGTATGGTAAAAGCACTTCGAGGCCTATAAAACCCCATTGCCATAATGTAAATAATATTAGACTGAAAATAGAAAGATCTCAATATCAATAGCTACCTCCTAGAATCACTGTGAGAATTAAGTAAAATTAACTGAGATAAATTAAGCACCTAGTGTAGGGCACAGAACATATTCACATTCAGTTCAAGTTAATTATCATGTCTGCTAATAATAATAGCGAGCGATACAACAAAAACATACATTTCAGAATGGAACCCCCTTTTTTCCTGTCAACTACAAGTCAAATGGATTCTCTGCATTTAAGGAACATTTTTGATGATGTTAACATCCACAAAGAGGAAAAAATCCCTGTCAGACTTTCCCTGCTTTGATTCTTGTCTGCTGTCCATTGATTCTTAGAAATTCCTGATACTAACAGAGATACAGATACAGTGGATTTTCCGTCTGTGAAATAGGAAATCGAGTGCATGAGTAAGACGAGGCTAAGTGATGCTGCAGTTACAGACTGTCAAGGAATTTTAGGGGCTTCAAATGGTGAGGATTTATTTATTGTTGATGCTTTATGGCCTTTGTAGGTCATCAGTAAGGCCTTGAAGGCACTCAGGCTTCAAGGCCAATGGAGCAACCATCACCTTGGACATTGCTAGACCTCATCAGAAGGAAAAGGTTAGAAGGTCTCAGATAGAGAATTCTGCTTACAACACACTGGCCAGAAGTAGTTGCATGACCCTATACAAATAAAAGGGAGCCAGGAGATAGAATCATCTGATTCTCTAGGAAGGAGAGAAAACCAGAAATATTTGGCACTTGTACCAATGACTACCACACATTGCACACTGGGCATGTGAAACTGTCCTGGATATGTGAAAACCACTGTCCAAATGCTAGCTGTTATGATTCCCTTACCTCCGCGTCCTAAAGAAAAGCTGACAGTTTTAGTTTCTTAGAAAGGAAAACTGCAAGACACTATGATATTTTGTGATGATACATGCTATATTAGATATAGTTAAAAATTTTTAGCATCAAGTTAAAAAAGAAAAAAAGAAATTTGTTTGGTGTCTTTGGTTTCCTAAAAATGATCTTCATTGACCTTAGAAATTCACTAATATTACAATTAAAATTTTTTAAAAGACTTTTTTTTCTTAAAACTGAGATGCGGTTTTTCCTTAAATTTTGCTATCTTCTCCGTTCCTAATTTTGAGGTTGAGTACAAAAATTTCGTTTTCTCAAGTAAGAGAAAGAAGCCTCCACCAAAGACTGTTTTTCATCACAATAGTTGAATTTGACTTATAAAAAAACCCATTGATGTTTAATGTAGGCAGCCCAAGAAAAGCTGAAATAATTTGAATCCATTCTAGAAAATTATTATAGTCACCTTGTTGTAGAGTACCTATTCATATTCTGTGATTCTAGCGCTTAAAATTATTGTACTTTAAAAATCAAATACTTTCCAGTTTTAAAAGGAATTTTAATGCTACTACTCCTATTTTTAACAGTCATGTGTGTATAGCTTGGTTTTGGATCTGCACTAGAATTCCTATCCTTTATTTGGCTTTTCCTCTATATTAGCCATTTAATATGGAATATGTAAAACAAAGTTGATTTCTTTAAAAATAATTATGACTCTACTTCAAAGTCTGAATTGTTAGAATTAGCTCTTTGGAGATGGTGTGAGGTCTCAGAAGATTGTAAACCAAGAGGTTTTAGTTGGGCATTCTTTTTTATACTTTCCATCTTTTGGGGTGGAGATTTCTTTCCTTTTCTTCTAGCCACCTACTCCTTCAGTTATCTGCTTTATTTTTAAATTTTTATTTATATACTTATTTATGTATTTATTTTCAATTTGTTTTTTTAATGTTGACATTCCTGGGAGTGAACCAACAGTCCAGATAGAGACTGTCTTTAACTCAAACCCCCCTAGTGCTGTGGGTTCAAGTAGTTGTTCCTATTGTATTCTGAGCCTGGAGGGAAAGTCAGACATGGGGCAACTAGAAGATCTGTTTTCCATGGTTGGAAGCAAACTGTCCATGCTCAGAAGCAGAGAATGGGACAGACCAAGTGGGCAAGCAGGACAGAGGGTCTCTACCTGGTCACACTGAATGTTGGAAAGAGGACCACATTGGGGTCCACATTTGGACTAAGAGCTGATTCCTTAGCCTTGTGGTCTCGGACACATTTCTTAAACTTTCTAAACCTCAATTAACTCATCCATAATAGGGATAATTTAAGAGGTCTTCATTATCAAAGGAGAATTGTTACTAGGAAACAAAAATTAAGATATTCGAAGGAGAGCCAGTATTTTTGAGTAAATATAGAAAAAATTATGTTACATGTATTTTACAATAAAACATTTTTGTTATTTAGAGTACAACTGTGTAGTACTTAGACTGGGCAAAGTCTGAATCACATTAGGGATTTTTTAGCATAATTTTTCTGACACAATTATATGATATAATTGATTTACATCCCTTCTGCTGACATTAGACATTACATCACAAACGTACAGAGAGGGTCACTCTTGAAAAAAAAATACCTATTTACTGAGATCTTTTGATGTTCACATTTTTCTATTTTAAACCTTTGTTTTCAACAGTTTCCACTACATTGAAACAGTTAAAATAATTGAACTTCCTTCTCAGTTATCTCTTCCCACTAGAGGATGTCAACTGGGTGAAAGGGAATGCACATTTTACACGTCTACACTTATTGCCAAACCACTCTCCAGAAAGTGTACTAATTTCCACTATAACCAGCACACAACACAAGCAAATTCCCACTTCCCCACATGCTTGTTCATGCTAGGCTTTATCCATATTTTTAATCTTGCCCGAGAAAGACAAAGACCTTGGCACACTATTAGAGAGAGACCCTGGTGTTAAACAGAAAAGGGCTCTGTGTGGAGACTCATGTTGTGATCGGTCAACTGGCTTGTAAATATTTTAATGTTTTAATGACTTCTGCATCTTCGGACAATCTTACAACTATGGGGATTCAGGGAATGATTACCCGGATGAGAAAGGCCCTCTTTCTCCATCTGAGAGAGTTGTGAAAGCTAAAGTAGGTAAAGGTACCTAAAATGACAGCTACTTCATAGGCGCACCATCTGAGCTCCTCTTCTTCCTTCTGAGGCTATGATTGAGGTCAAGAGGGTAGGGAAGTAAGTCACAGATCCTGTGGCTTGTTTGAACATAGAGAATTCATGTAGGGTCTGGAGCAGACAAGATCATGACTAGTGTTGGTTGAAGCTCTGTTAATCATTTTCTTTTTGCTGAGTAGTTCTGTAAATCTAGAGATAGGGATTGTGGGGGAGAAGTTACTGGATCCGCCTCTCATTCCGCTACACTCTCCAACCACCCTGTGAGTCAGGTTGTTGTTTTCAGAAGGTTACCGCACACATTTTATGCTGATTTGGTTTCCTGGAGGAAGTAACCCAAATAGGGTTTTCAAAAATTGACTTTTTTTTTTTCTGACTAGGTCACACAGTCAGGGCCTTGTGGACAAAGTTAAGGAGATTATCTTCGTGTAATAGCAATAGGAAGCTCTTGAAGGGTTTCAGGCAGAAGGGTGACATGTCACATTTGAATTTTAAAAACAGTCTGACAATAGTTATGAAGAATTAATTTGAGGGGAACCAGAATGGATAGTAGTGGACCATTAGGAGGCTGAGTTTTATATTTATAAGCACTAAGTTGTATATCATAAATGATCTGGGGGAATAATACCATGGTAAGCAGAAATGAGTATCCGGTCTACCTCTACATAATTTCCATGATGGCTGAATGGTACAAAGATGATCAGATATTAAAAATCAGATAAATTAAAATCAGATCAATCATCTTACTCAACAAGCTAATTTCTGACTTCACTTCCATTTAAAAATTTCTTATGGATTAAGGGTGTGCTAATTACCCAACAGAAATGGTTTGCTGCACAATTACATTTTTCATTATGAATTGCTACACATTTTTTTCTGACTTACATTAACTTTACTCGGTATTAATTTCTCTGAATTTGATTCTCTCTGACAGGGTTAAATTTCTGGACATGCAAAGCTAAGGATCAAGCTCTGTCTTAAGCAATCTAGACAAAGTTTCTCATTAACATCTCTGTGTTGCTCTCTGGTTACAACATTTCCTATGATAGAATCATGCTGGAGTAAAATTCTCATAGGAGGATTAGTACACGTACTAACTTTAATCATTTTAATACTTAAAACAGGCCAGTTGTAATGCTTGAAATATTACATTATATATTACATTATATTATATTACATTACACTACATTATATCCCACATATATAATGGCCCAGTTTTAGTTTGGGTTTACTGGGAAGAAAACTCTGAAACTCTCAGGTTAACCTGTGTGGGAGATTTATTAGGCAGTGATCTCCAGAACCACTCGGGTGGGAGAGAGAAAGCCTCAGGGGTAGGCAGAGGGAGACCTTGAACTCAGATGCAGGTGCTGCAGAGGCCTCAGCCTATCCCACAGGGAGCTCTGGAGTTGGGATGACCCTTCAGAGCTGTCTCAGTTGAAGCAAAGGGCCAGGCCTTTATACCTCAACCTCAACCAGCCGTTGAATGGAGCATCAGCTCAGTAGGCTGAGGGAATAGCTGGAAGGGGACTCGGCTGTGGGCGCTCAGAAGCCAATGCTCCAGCAGCCGTGGGTTTGAGTGATGCCGGCAGCATCCACTACCAGCCCACTGAAGGCTTTGTCCTCTAACCCAGGCTTGTGTACTACATACACCAATAAAATAGGGCTCTTCAAAAATGCCCCATTTTGCCTCCTGATATGATATACTGCGGTCAGAGCACTTCTCTATTGTCCTGCTTACTCTCAATCTAATCATAAAGAATATCAGACAAACAAAAAGTGAGAGATATTACACAAAATAACTGGCCTATACTCTTCAAAATCTAAGTGTCAGGGTGCCTGGGTGGCTCAGTTAAGCATCCAACTCTTGGTTTTGGCTCAGGTAGTGATCTCAAGGCCATAAGATCAAGCCCCAGGTTGGGCTCTGCACCAAGCATGGAGTACACTTAAGGTTCTCTCTCTCTCTCTCCTTCTGCCCCTCCCCATATACCACGCATGCACACTTTCTCCCTAAAAAAAGAAAACAAAAGTAAATGTCACTTAAAAAAGACAGGCTCAGAATTTGTTCCAGATTTTAAAAGACTAGAGAAATAAGACAGCTAAATGAAACACTTACTCCCCCGTTTGCTTCTTGACTAGAATTTTGTTATTATTTGCTATTAAATACATTATTGGGACAACTGGCAAAATTAAGTTAGATTTTTTTATTCTGATCATTGTTCCGTGGTTACGTAACCAGATATCCTTTTTCCTAAGAAATACACATAGCAATACTTAAGCATAAGAGGGTAAAATGTTCCATTTGAACAGTACCATTTATTTTTTATCTCAAATATTCCCAATTCTTCCCTCAGAAAAACCACAGTATCTGTCAATGGAGAACATGACATTTTCAGTACCTAGGACTAATTGCATCCCATACAAATGTGTTTACCTAAAATGCATGCAAGAAGAATAGATTCTATTTTCTGAAAGGGCTCTTTCTGGGGCACCTGGGTGAGTCAGTCAGTTGAGCATCTAACTCTTGATTTCAGCTCAGGTCATGGTCTCCGGGTCGTGAAATCAAGCCCCACATCAGGCTCTGCGGTCAGCAGGAAGTCTGCCTGAGATCCTCTCTTCTCTTCCTCTGCCTAGTCTCCAACTCGTGTGTGCACTCTCTCTCAAAGAAATAAATAAATCTTTACAATAAATAAGTAAATAAAACAAAGGTCCCTTTCTTATGGTTCTTTACAAAAGCCAGGTGGCTTCATTTATTTCAGACGTGCAACTGAATCCTTCCTGCCTATGTATTTTGATCTTTAGGTCCAAAGGCCCTGTACGATTTACCTTCTTTGATATTTTTTTAAACAACGATTTGTAAAAACAAATAAATAAAAATAAGCAACAAATTTGTTGTGAATTAGTTCCATTTTACATAAACATTATTGTTGAACCTCCATGGGAATTATAGTCCCTTAAAAAATGCTGAAGTCAGGGGCCGGAAGACCGCGGCGGAGTGCCCATGACGAAGTTAGCGCAGTGGCTTTAGGGACTGGCGCTCCTGGGACCCACCTGGGCGGCTCTGACCACGGGAGCCCTGGGCCTGGAGCTGCCCTCGTCATGCTGGGAGGTGCTGTGACCGCTGCCGGCCTATTTGCTGGTGTCCGCCGCTGGCTGCTACGCCCTGGGCACTGTGGGCTACCACGCGGCTACTTTCCATGACTGTGAGGTCGCCGCTGGCGAGCTGCAGAGCCAGATCCAGGAGGCCGGAGCCGACTTAGCGCGCAGGGGCATGCGCTTCTGACACCCCGGCAGCCTCTCTCCCGCCGCCCATTACAGAGCAGCTAATTTTCTTTAAAAAAAAAAAAATTTGCTGAAGTCATCTGGTTTGTTCAATCAGTAAGGAGCTTTGAATGCTGCTGAGTCTGAATAAAACAAGAGTAACATTGTTATAAACTTTTATAGTTAATGCTTTCCGTAAAGGATTCCAAACTAATTTACAAGCATTTAATTAAGGAATGAATACTCCTGTGAGCACACTGCATATTATTCTCATTTTAAAGATGATTCAGGGCACCTGGGTGGCTCAGTGGGTTAAGTATCTGTCTTCAACTCAGGTTATGATGCTGAGGACCTGGGATCAAGCCCTGCAATGGGCTCCCTGCTTAGTGGGGAGCCTGCTTCCTTCTCTCCCTCTGCTGCTCCCCTGTTTGTGCTTTCTCTCTGTCAAATAAGTAAATAAAATCTTCTGGAAAAAAGGATTCAACTAAAGAAACATTAAAATGAGATAGTTATGTGTACACATGCACACATTATGTACTTAAGTTGTTATATGTAATATAAAATCAACAGAAAACAATGTCTTAAGATAAGCCTAATCCCCTTTATTTACTTATCTTTATGCCTCTGGCGTGAATTTATGGGGTGACAAAGCCATTCCAGTTTGCCCAGGACTATCTTGGTTTAGCACTAAAAATCTTGTGTCCTAGGAACTCTCTCAGTATCAGGCAAAACAGAACAGTTAGTGATTTTTTTTTTTTTTTGGAGTGATTCTAACTATACCTTGTTTGTCTTTCATGGTAAATGAATTAAAATTGATTATAAATGTCAGACTCCACTAGTTAATAAATTATAGACTGGTCTTGTGGGACCTGTGATCTTCTTAAATGCTCACTCTATTCCATTATAAAAGTGAAACTTGGGTCAACTTACACAGGTTTTTGCACTCTCCACTGAACGTTTTAATTTGTCATTTTTTTTAAAGATTTTATTTATTTATTTGACAGACAGAAATCACAAGTAGGCAGAGAGGCAGGCAGAAGAGAGAGGAGAAAGCAGGCTCCCTGCCCAGCAGAGAGCCCGATTTGGGGCTTGATCCCAGGACCTTGAGATCATGACCTGAGCTGAAGGCAAAGGCTTTAACCTACTGAGCCACCCAGGCGCCCCTTGTCATTTTTTTTTTAAAGAAGTGACTATGTAGTGCTACCCTATGGCCCAGCAACTGCACTACTAAGTATTTATCCAAAGGATACAAACCTAGTGATTCAAAGGGGAACATGCACCCCAATGTTCATAGCAGCAATGTTCGCAATAGCCAAACTATGGAAAGAGTACAGATGCCCATTGACAGACGAATGGATAAAGTACACACACACATACACACAATGGAATATTACTAAGTCATCAAAAAAGGATGAACTCTTGCCCTTTGCAATGACATGGGTGGAACTAGAGGGTATTTTGCTAAGCAAAATAAGTCAGTCAGAAAAAGACAAATACTCTATGATTTCACTTGTATGTGGAATTTAAGAAACAAAACAAATGATTCAAGGGGGTTAAAAGAGAGAAACAAACCAAGAAACAGACTCTTAACTATAGAGAACAAACTGATGGTTACCAGAGGGGAAGTGGGTGGGGGGATGGGTGAAATAGGTGGTGGGGAGTGAGGAGGGCACTTGCTGTGATGAGCTCTGGGCATTGTAAGTAAGTGTTGAATCACTAAATTGTTGAAACTAATATTACACTCTTAACTGAAATTTAAATAAAAACTTAAAATATGCATATTGGAATTCCTTGAACACACCAAAAAAAAAAAATCTTACTCCAGTTCCAGTGTTCAAACTCAACCTACCTTTCTAGCTTTATATGCTACATTCACTTTCCTGGAACTTACAGTCTAGTCAGTATTCAGTGAACACACTGTCCTGCTTCTGCACTTTTGTCCATGTTGTTCTCCCTGTCCCTGAATGTCAAATCCTTTAATTTCTCAGATCCTTTAAGAATCACCCCAAATATTTTCCTATTCACTCATTTATTCAGTCAGTCTTTCTAACCCTTTTTTTTTTTTTTTTTTGGTCTTCTATTTGCCAGGCATGGTGGCAGTTTCTGGAGAAGCAGTGAGTGAATTAGAGTTCTTCACTTCACGATTTTTCCCTAGTGGTGGAAACAAGGAAGCACATAGGATTTTCAGGATCTCCATTCTGTGAGTGGGAAGCTGTAAGAGTAACATTTAACTCAGTTTGAGGGGACCAGGAAGCTGAATCTAAGCTAGAACCTCACCTAGTCCGGCATAAGTCACAGGGATCCTGCTCTCTCCTCTGAGGTCACTGTCCTTATCATTCACTCCACTTTTAATTAGGTGGAGTTATCGAACACAGGCATTTTTTTAAAGTAATGAACCGTGTAATTATGGGTTCATTTCTGGGTTTTCTTTTAAAGATTTTATTTATTTATTTGACAGAGATCACAAGTAGGCAGAGAGGCAGGCAGAGAGAGAGTGGAGGAAGCAGGCTTCCCGCTGAGCAGAGAGCCCGATGCCAGGAGCAGATGCCTGAGCAGAGAGCTCGATCCCAGGACCCTGAGATCATGATATGAGCGGAAGGCAGAGGCTTTAACCCACTGAGCCACCTAGGTGCCCCAAACACAGGCATTTTTAAACTTTAGTCAGCAGCTTCAATACTACTCTTAGTGACAGAGGGCATAATCTTTCCTTTCTTTGTAGTCCTGCCCCTCCTCCCAACTTAGAACAATGTCTGGTGTCTTTTCTAATTATCAGCCGGGTGCCTAGAAGAACTAATTTCCAGTAGACTCTTCAGTGTACCTGCCTGAATCTTTTTTTTTTTTAATATTTTATTTATTTGACAGAGAGAGATCACAAGTAGGCAGAGAAGCAGGCAGAGAGAGAGGAGGAAGCAGGTTCCCCGCTGAGCAGAGAGCCTGATGTGGGGCGCGATCCCAGGACCCTGGGATCATGACCCGAGCCAAAGGCAGAGGCTTTAACCCACTGAGCCACCCAGGCGCCCCACCTCTTTCTCCACAACCTCTCCAACACTTGTTTCCCGCCTGTCAATTTTGGCCATTCTAACTGGTGTAAAGCGGTATCTCAACGTGATTTTGATTTGAATTTCCCCAATGGCCAATGATGAACATTTTTTCATTTGTCTGTTAGCCATTTGCACGTCTTCTTTGTAGAAGTGTTTGTTCATGTCTTCTGCATTTTTTTCCTTGATTATTTGTTTTTTGGGTGTTGAATTTGAGTTCTTTAGAGATGGTGGATATCAGCCCTTTATCTGTAGTGTCATTTGCAAATATCTCCTTCCATTCTGTGGGTTACCTTTTTGTTTTGTTAACTGTTTCCTTTGCTGTGAAGAAGCTTTTTATCTTGATGAAGTCCCAAAAGTTCATTTTCGCTTTTGCCCATTTTCGCTTTTGTTTCCCTTACCTTAGTAGACGTGTCTTGAAAGAAGTTGCTGGGGCCAGTGTTAAAGAGGCTATGTTCTCCTCTAGGATTTTAATGGAATCCTGTCTCACATTGAGGTCATTCATCCATTTAGAGTTTATCTTTGTGTATGGTCTAAGAGAATGGTTGAGTTTCATTCTTCTGTATATAGGTGTCCAATTTTCCCAGCACCATTTATTGAAGAGAATGTCCTTTTTCCACTGGATATTTTTCGTGCTTTGTTGTAGATTAGTTGACCATAGAGTTGAGCATCCATATCTGGATTCTCTATTCTGTTCCATTGATCTATGTCTCTGTTTTTGTGCCAGTACCATGCTGTTTTGGTGATCACAGCTTTCTAATACAGCTTGAAAGCAAGCAACATGGTGCCCCCAGCTTTGTTTTTCTTTTTCAACATTTCCTTGGTGATTCGGGGTCTTTTCTGGTTCCATACAAATTTTAGAATTATTTTTTCAGCAGTTTAAAAAATGCCATTGGGGGGCACCTGGGTGGCTCAGTGGGTTAAAGCCTCTGCCTTTGGCTCAGGTCATGATCCCAGGGTCCTGGGATTGCGCCCCACATCAGGCTCTCTGCTCAGCGGGGAACCTGCTTCCTCCTCTCTCTCTGCCTGCTTCTCTGCCTACTTGTGATCTCTGTCTGTCAAATAAATAAAATAAAATCTTTTTTTTTAAATGCCATTGGTGTTTTGATCAAGATAGCTTTTTTTTAAAAAGATTATTTATTTATTTCTTAGAGAGAGAGAGGGAGAGAGAGCGAGCACAGGCAGACAGAGTGGCAGGCAGAGGCAGAGGGAGAAGCAGGCTCCCCGCCGAGCAAGGAGCCCGATGTGGGACTCGATCCCAGGACGCTGGGATCATGACCTGAGCCGAAGGCAGCCACTTAACCAACTGAGCCACCCAGGCATCCCTGATTAAGATAGCTTTGAAAGTATAGACGGTTCTGGGCAGCATAGAGATTTTAACAATGTTTATTCTTCCAATCCATGAGGATGGAATATTTTTCTATCTCTTTGTGTCTTCTTCAATTTCTTTCATTGTTTTGTAGTTTCTAGAGTATAGATCCTTTAACTCTTTGGTTAGGTTTATTTGAAGGTATCTTATGGGTTTCAGTGCTATTGTAAATGGAATTTATTCCTTAATTTCTCTTTCTATGGTTACATTGTTAGTGTATAGGAAAGCAACTGATTTCTGTACATTGGTTTTATATCCTGCCACATTACTGAATTGCTCTATGAGTTCTAGTAATTTGGGGGTGGAGTCTTTGGGGTTTTTGTGTGAAGTATCATGTCATCTGTGGAGAGAGAGAGTTTGACTTCTTCTTTGGCAATATGAATACCTTTATTTCTTTTTGTTGTCTGGTTGCTGATGCTAGGACTTATAGTACTATGTTGAACAACAGTGGCGAGATTGAGTATCCTTGTCCTGTTCCTGGTTTTGAGGGAAAGACTCTCAGCTTTTCCACACTGAGAATGGTATTTGCTGTGGGTTTTTCCATAGATGGTTTTTATGAAATTGAGGAAGGTTGCCTCTATCCCTACACTCTGAAGAGTCTTAATCAGGGAAGAATGTATTTTGTAAATGCTTTTTCTGAATCAATTAAGAGGATCATATGGCTCTTGTCTCTTCTCTAATTAGTGTGTTCTATTACATTGATTAATTTGTGAATATTGAACAATCCTTGCAACCCAGGAATAAATTCCACCTGGTTGTGGAATCTTCTTAATGTATTATTGGATCCTATTAGCTGGGATCTTGTTTTGGCATCCATATTCATCAGGGATATTGGTCTCTAATTCTCCTTTTTGATGGAGTCTTTGCCTGGTTTTCATTTGCCTCCATCTCTGTTTTTATCTATTTTTATTTTTCCTTTCCTTCCCCTATGTTCTTCTGTTTTGTTTCTTAAATTCCACATACGAGTGAAATCATAGGGTATTTGTCTTTCTCTGACTGACTTAACTTGGCTCAGCAAAATACCCTCTAGTTCCATCTATGTTATTGAAAAGGGCAAGATTTCATTCTTTTTTGATGGCTAATTAATAATCCATTGTGTGTGTGTACAAATATATACCATGTCTTCTTTATGCATCCATCTGTTGATGGGCATGTGGGCTCTTTTCATAGTTTTGCTATTGTGGACATTGCTGCTATAAACATTGGGTTGCACATGCCCCTTCAAATCACTGTTTGTATCCTTTGGATAAATACCAAATACTGCAATATATATCTTCTTTATCCATTCATCAGTCAATGTACATAATTAAGCTATTGTAGATAATACTGCTATAAACATCAGGGTATATGTATCCCTTCACATATTTTTGAATTCCTTGAGTAAATACCTAGGAATAGGAATTTTTAACTTTATGTTCTAGGCAAAAGTAAGGCAATAAAAATTTGAATTGGGAGATGATAAAATCAAAGAAATCCTTTAGTCTGGTGGCATAGGAACAGATGCACTATTGAATGAGGGACAGGAAGACACAGAGTGTAGCTGAAAGGCCAGGGAAGGGCCCAAGTTAAAAAGCCAAGAATTTTGGGGGGTGGCCTTGAAAAGAGAAAAGAAAAGACAGATGACAGAGATATTTTGCTAGTGATCCCATCATAAAACAGATACAAGCAGGAGAGACTTTGAAGAAATGATCTCTATAGTAGATTGGCTATGGGCAAAGGCAAGAAAGAAGTAAAGAATTATGTTTTGAGCCTGGATAAATGAATAAATAAAAATTATAACTACATAACAGAAAGAAGGAAAGAAAGCAGGAGAGAAGAAAGAAAGAAAGAAACAAACAAACAAACAAGCAGGGAGATGAATTTGGTTTTAAAATGTTGCTATGATAGCTCAGCTTGAAGATGGTTCCAAACAATTCCATCACTCCCTGTACATTCAAGCTGCTTCTCCCATCAAGAGATAGAACTTATGACCTCTCTTCCTGAATCTGGTTGGACCTAGACTGCTTTCACCAATAGAATACAAAGGGAATACTGTTCTGGTACTTCTGAACTCAGGCATCAGGAAGGACTGGCAGCTTCCACTTCCTCCCTCTTGGAGCTTGGAGCCATTAGGGAAGAAGTCTAGTATACCCTGCTGAAGAGAGAGAGGTCACGGGAATAAGAAGACACATGGAAAATCATCAAGGTACCAGATGTCTAGGCCCAACTACTATCTGACCGCAACTGCCAGAGAGACTCCAAGTGAGACTTACAGAACTACCCAGCTGAGCTATCCAAGTCAACCCATGGAATCATGATTTATAATAAAAATGGTGGACAATTTAAGCCACTAACTTGCGATAGTGTGTTGGCACTATCGCAATGGCTGATTACAATGGTTGCTTCTAATATAATTACAGTATATTCAAATGAAAAAGTACAGCAGCAGAAGATAAAGCTAAGTTGCAAGACTGGGGCACATGCAGAGGGGCTGTGGCCTGAGAGAGAGTAGACCAGCTGGCCAGGATTCATCATTCTCTTGCCATGGTCCTGAGAAGATGGAAATCCACAATTATTTTGAAGACCTATAAGTTGAACCATCAATCTCTCCTTACTCTCGTCTCCCATGCATTAGGCAGAGTGTCAGGTAGCCAGGCATTGACTTCCCAGTCCCATAAGCCCTGTAGTAGGATTGCAGGTACAATACAGGAGGTCCAGTTAAATTTGAATTTCAGATAACAATGAATCATTTTTAGTATAATTGTGCCCCCAAGGACTGCATGGGACATATTTATACTAGAAAACAATTCATCATCTGTCTGAAATCCAAATTTAACTGAGTACCCTGGTTTCTGTTTTTGCTAAATCTGGCAATCTTATCATCTGCCACAAAATGGAGAGTTCTTTCCTAAAAGGAGAACAAGAACAGCCACTGTGGGTCTGGGCTTCCAGTGTTTCCCATTGCATTCAGAAGTTTGGAGGCTCAACAATGTAATGGCTGGTTCCCGAAGTGAAGTCAGCCAGTCTGCAAATCTCACTCAGATACACAATTAAACTTTCTGGCATTTCATTCTTACATATAAGTAGGCAGTCAGGTATTCCATGAAGCCTACAATGTTAAAGAGAAAGATCAGGAGAGAAAAATAGAAAAAGTGGCCCTAAACCAAAACAACTAATGCAGGGAATAGGACAAAACTTCTTCTTTTTTTTTTTTTTAGGAGAATACTTTATTATTACAGTCTTTTTCTTTTTTTTTACTAACATATAATGTATTATTTGCCCCAGGGGTACAGGTCTGCGAATCATCAGGCTTACACACTTCACAGCAACCACCATAGCACATACCCTCCCCAAGAGGACAGAACTTTTTAAAAATGGAAATAAAATCCCTAGAGAAATTGAGGTGACACTGTATTCCTAAAACACGAATAAGATGGTATGGAGAAGGAAAAGTCAGAGAACAAACCTCATTCTTGAAATTTGAAAATACAGCTGCCAAAACAAAATATTAAAAATCTTGGAAGATAAAATAAGGAGATTTGGCAAGACATAGAATAAAAAGACATTAAGATAAAAGAGAGGAAGGAAAGTTAAGAAATGAGGGATCATTCTAGAAAACTCAAACTGACTAAAAAGCATTTCAGAAAAAAAAAAAAAAGAACAGCAACAGAATAGAAAAGCTAAATGGAGAAACAAGCTGTCTTTGTATTGCATGAGCCCATTGATTACAGAACAGGATGAGTTGGGGGAAAAGCAAACTGAAAGTAAAAACCTGGATATGTCACAGATATATATAAAGTTAAATCCTAACTAACAGCTCCTAGAAAAAGTTTACACACATACACACGTGTATTTGTGCACACACACATTATCATGAAAGAAATAAAAGGCAGGCATGCCTCAAGACTTCTTATCAGTGGTAGTGCTGTCAAAATTCTAAAAAAAAATGAGTTTCAACCTAGAACTCTACATCCAGCGTATTGATTAGGTTGAAGGAGGAATACAGACATTTACAAGTATGTAGGAACTTGGGAATCTGGGGCACGTGGGTGGCTCAGTTGGTTGGGTGTCAGATTCTTGAGTTCTGCTCAGGTCATGGGATTGACCTGCGCAGCGAAGAGTCTGTTTGTCTCCCTCTCCCTCTGCCCTCCCCCTGTGCACTGGCACTCTCTCTCTCTTAAATAAATAAATTTTTTTTAAAAATTTACTTTTAAAAATGCATCCTTTCTTACCAAGTTCCTTGAGTACAGTCTCCAGCAAAATGGAAATAGAAATCCATAAGCAAGGAGAACAATGAAGCGAAGTACTCAGATGGTATCTATTCAGCAGGTTTAAGAGAGAAACTCCTTCATTTAGCCAGCAAGAATTTACTGTGCACCTACTACATGCTAGGTCCTCACCTAGGGGATGGAGATTCAGCAGTGGACAAACAAGTCATCATACTACTTACATTCCAAGGAAGGAGGTAGGAAAGAAGTAAGCAAATGTGTATGTCATCTAAGTGTACAAAGTGACAAATGCTATGAAGGAAAACAAAGCAGGGGAAGGAGAGGTGTGCTAGCTCAGATAGGGTGGACAAGGAAATCTTCTCTGAGGAGTGACACTTGAGATGAGGCTTGAATGAAATGAGGAACGGGGCCATATGCAACTCTGAGGGAAGAGTATTTCAGGGACAAGAAAGAGCAAGTGCAAGGGCCTAGGGGTAGACACGAGCTTTGAGTCTTGGAAGAGTGGGAAGGAAGCCACTGAGGTTGGGATATTGGGAGTCATAGGAGGTGTCAGAGAAATTAGCAGGCCCAGATCACAAGGTCTTTCTGCGGTGTCAGCTATGATGATAAAATCACTGGAGGGCTTTGAGCGGGAGAATGAAGCGCACAGCCCCACAGAGGAGTACAGGGAAAGAAGGATTTCATGGGCTACGATGTGTAATTAAAATGAAAAATATTAAGGATCATGGCAAAAAATGAAAGAAAAAATAGAAGGTAATTTGCAACTCTAGGGAAAATGGGAGGTATAATAAATAAATGTAATTTGAGGACATTATGGAGCTTCCTGCTACAAAAAATTTAATTCAACACAATAATATTAATAATTTTTATTGACTTTCAACTTTTAGGATGGGATTGTAGTTAGCATTAAACAGAGTAAGTAGAAGAGCTCCGTCATTATGAGCATGGCTTCTAGAACCAGACTGTCTGAATTTGAATCCTGGCCTTGGCATTTAACAGGGTGACTTTGGGAAAGTGATTTAACCTTCATTTTCCTTACCTATAAAATAGGAATAATAAAAGGTATCTACCTCATATGTCCATAAGTCATAAATGAGTTGATATTTGTAATGTAGATGGAACAGTGGTTCCAGCTTAGCACATGGTTGGCATTAAATTGTTTCTTTGAATTGTAAAGTATGGTATGACCAGAGAGCAAGAGAAAAGTCCTCTACCCAAATCTTTCTGGTGTGAAATTCCATTATTAGAGATTCTGTTGAAGGCTTCACAATCTTTTAGAGCCGCTGTGAAGTAAAAGTTCTCTTGAGAAGGATGACATCTTAAATTCTCGTTTGCTCCAACGTCGTTTGAATTAATCAAGTCCTCTCCAACCTTGATCCTTGTCTGAGTACACAGGCAGCACGGTAGTTGACTGAGATAGGGAGAGGGGCCCATGCTCCAGGAGAGTAAACAGATTCAAAAAGGGATAGGGGAGGATAATTCAAGAGGGAACTAACTAGGACTCCAAGACAAACAACCTCCCAAGCTGGCCAAGAACCAGACTTCAACCAATAGAGTCTTGGCTCCTGTTTCCCAGGGGCCAGTCCTGTCTGTGTTGCGTTGACATGTTTAAACCAGGACAGACCAGCGAATGAGTGCCAGGTTTGCCGCAGGCTCCAGCTATTTACTAGCAGATGGAAAAGGTCATGATATTTCTGGGGGTGCCGTGGAGCCAAACCCCAGGGACCTCTTTCTTCACATTTATTTTTGCCCAAGGCTCAGTGGCCCCTACAAGTGAGCTTGATCCCAAAGGGTGGTCCCTGAACCCAGTCAGCCTTGAGGGCTTGGGATGGGCTGTTTGTTCGGGCAGGAAACAGCTCACAGAAACTCCACCCGCCTTTGGGAGTGGTTGCCTTGGGAGACCTTTCAATCCCCTCAGACTGGGGCCTCTGGCTGGCTCAACTCTTCTACTATTTCCACAAAAAACAGTGTCTGCCTTTGAGTGGAAAGAACATCTGTACAAGTTAGGACCTGCCCCTTTGCAAGATGAGAATTTCTGATCCATAGGCAGTCTGCTTTGGGAGTTGATGAACTCTGAAATGTGACATTTTCAGTAAGCCCTTCCTGGCTTTTAGGTTTCACTTTGAGAGAAACATGATGCAGGAGGAAACCATGCTGGCTTAAACAGTCACCATCCGGATTTGCATCCAAAGTACAGAAATCACGACATATTAAAGCTGGAAGAGACTTATTATCATCTAGTCCCCTGCCTTCTTTTTGTATATGAGGAAACAGAGATGAAGGAACTGAGGGACTGAGATTAAACTCAGGTGTATTGACTTACAGAATAGAAATTCTGTTCATCAGACTCCATTTGTAACCTGGAGAGGATTGGGGAGAGACTATATGGGGCTTGGTGAAAACATTTCTTTTCCTTGTATGATAGAACTATTATCTACAAATATGCAAAAATAATTTCAAATGTTGTAAAAATTTTAATAGTTCTTAAATGGTTTACAAATTTTGTAAGATAGCAAAAATTTAAAGATGCCTGTAACCTGTGGCATGCCCACTGAGTGATATTAAAAATCAACTCACCAAAGTGAATATAACTTTTTAAAAAAAGATTTTATTAGTTATTTATTTGTCAGAGAGAGAGAGAGAGCACAAGCAGGGGGAACAACAGAGGGAGAGGGAGAAGCAGACTCCCCACTGAGCAGGGAGACTGATGCGGGGCTCCATCCCAGGACCCTGGGATCAATGCAGGGCTCGATCCTGAGATCACAACCTGAGCAAAAAGCAAACGCTTAACCAACTGAGTCACCCAGGCGCCCCTAGAATGTAATTATTGGGGAAAAATAAGTAGGAGGTAACTCCCTTACAGCTCCACGCCCACTCAGATGGCCAGGGTTAGATGTCTGGTTGTTTGTGAATGCAAAAGAAACTCAGAAGCTTAGGACTAGCAATGACCAGGTCAGTCCAGCCCCACATGTCCACTGTACTGTGGGTCCAGGGGTCCTGAAGCCAAAGCACTTGGGAGCTGGAGACATGAAGGAAACAGGAGAGGACAGAAAGTTTGGGAGAAACAGCTAAGAATCAGACACTTAGGATTATCTTCAGCTGAGGACTAGCCCATCACTCTGGAATTCTCAGCAAGGTGTGCCCATAGTCTAGGCTATGAAGTGTATCCACTCTGAAATATGGGAATACTAGTATGACATCAGACTGATAAAATGAGCATATGGAGAAAAATAAAATGACTGTATGCTTACAAATGTGGAGACAGGGTTAGAATTGGGAATACAGGATGTCAGGGAAGAAAGCAAACTTCCTTAGGGTAGTATCAGTGAAAATAGGGTAGTTTATTTGCTCACCACTTATCCCCCCCACTCTCTGACTTATCACTTGTGCCTTTTTTTTTTTTAAATGAACTTTATTTTGTAGAGCAGTTTTAAGTTCACAGCAAAGTTGAATGAAAAGTACGGGGTTCCCATATATTCCCTATCCCCACACAAGCACAGCATGCCCCACTATCCACATGCAGTTCCAGAGTGATGCAGTGGTTACAACTGATGAGTTTATGTATATTGACACATACATCATCATCACACGCAGTCTATAGTTGACATTGGGTTTCACGCTTGGTGTTGTACATTCTGTGGGCTTTGAAAAATGCATGATGAATGCAATCCACCATTATAGTATCACACAAAATTTTCACTCCCCTAAAAACCGTTTATGCTTTGCTTCTTCATCCTTCCCTATCCTGTAACCCCTGGCAACCACTGATCTCTTTTATTTCCAGAATGTCATCTAGTAGCAATCATATAATACATAGCCTTCTCAGATGGGCTTCTCTGCTTAGTGATAGGCATTTTAGGGTTTCTCCACATTTTTTTTGGCTTGATAGGTTACTTTTTTTTTCTTTTAGTTCTGAATAATATCCTAGCATTTGGATATATCAGAGTTTATTTATCCATTCACCTACTGAAAGACATCTTGGTTGCTTCCAAATTTTGGTAATATGAATAAAGGTGCTATACATATCTGTGGGTAGATTTCTGTGTAGACATAACTTTTCAACTTATTTTGGTAAATACCAAGGGATGTAATTGCTAGGTCATATGGTGAGAATATATTTAGTGTTTTAAGAAACTGTCAAACTGTCTTCCAAAGTGACTGTATCATTTTGTATTCCTCCCAATAATGAATGACAATTCCTGTTGCTGCACATCTTCACCAGCATTTGGTGTTGCCAGTGTTTTGGATTTTACACATTCTAATAGGTGTGTAGTAGTATCACGTTGTTGTTTTGATTTGCAATTTCCTGATGACATAGATTGTTGAATATCTTTTCATGTGCTTATTGCCATCTGTATATATTCTTTGGTGAAGTATCTGTTCAAGTGTTTTACTTATTTTTAATCAGATTATTATTTTATTCTTGATTTTTTTCTTGAGTTCTTTGCTATTTTGGATAACAGTCCCCCCTCTTTTTATTTATTTTTTTAATTTAAGCTTTTTTATTTAAACATATAATGTAACCCCGCCACCCTCTCCCAACCCCTCTCCCCCGCCAACTCCCTCAGTTTTTTTTTATGACATTAAGAGTCTCTTTTGGTTTGTCTCCCTCCTGATCCCATCTTGTTTCATTTTTTCTTTTCCTACCACCTTAACCCCCACCCCTGTTGCGTCTCCACTTCCTCATATCAGGGAGATCATGTGATAGTTGTCTTTCTCCAGTTGACTTATTTCGCTAAGCATAATATGCTCTAGTTCCATCCATGTCGTCGCAAATGCTAAGATTTCATTTCTTTTGATGGCTGCATAGTATTCCATTGTATATATATATACCACATCTTCTTTATCTGTTCATCTGTTGATGGACATCTAGGTTCTTTCCATAACTTGGCTACTGTAGTCCCCCCTCTTTTTAAAAAAGATTTTATTTATTTATTTGACAATGAGAGAGAGAGACAGCGAGAACAGGAGCTCAAACAGTGAAAGTGGGAGAGGGAAAGCAGATTTTCTGCTGAGCAGAGAACCCGATGCAGGGCTCCATTCCAGGACCCTGGGATCATGACCCGAGCCAAAGGCAGATGCTTAATGACTGAGGCACCCAGGCACCCTGGATAACAGACCCTTTATAGGATATATCTTTTGCAAATATTTTCTCCCACCAAGTGTTCTCTCATCCTCTCAACAGTGTTTTTCACAGAGCAGAAGTTGTTTTTGTTTTGTTTTTTAAAGGTTTTATTTATTTATTTAACAGATAGAAATCACAAGTAGGGAGAGAGAGAGAGAGCAGAGGAAGCAGGCTCCCTGGCTGAGCAGAGAGCCTGATGTGGTGCTCGATCCCAAGACCCTGAGATCATGACCTGAGCCGAAGGCAGAGGCTTTAACCCACTGAGCCACCCAGGCGCCCCAGAGCAGAAGTTTTTTAATTACTTTTTCCATAGATCATGATTTTGGCATTTTATTTAAAAAATCATTATCACACCCCAGGTAAACTAGATTTCCTCCCATGTTATCTTCTAGAAGTTTAATAGTTTTGCATTTTATAATTGAGTCTATTATACATTTTGAGTTAATTTTTGTGAAGGATGTAAGTAAGGTCTGTGTCTAGATTATTCTTTTCTATATGCAGATGTCTAGTTGTTTCAGCATCATTTGCTAAAAAAGTATCTTTTCTCCATTGTATTGCCTTTGCATCTTTGTCAGGGTAACTTGTTGCATTTTGAATGAGATTGCATTGAATCTCTAGATCAAGTTGGGAAGAAGTGACATCTTGACAATACTGTGTCTTTCTATCCATGAACATGGAATATCTTTCCATTTATTTACTTCTTCTTTGATTTATTTCATCAGAATTTAAATTTTTTTTTCATATAGATCTTGTATATATTTTGTCAGGTTTATAGCTATGTAGTTCTTTCTGCAGGTGCCAATGGAAATGACATTATGCATTTTATTTCAAATTTTACTTGTTCATTGCTGGTATATAGGAAAGCAGCTGGCTTTTGTGTATCAACCATGTATCCTGAAACCTTGTTCTCGTAGCTTATTAGTTCCAGAGGTTTCTTTCATCTATTCCTTCAGATTTTCTGTAGACAGCTTATACTCTTTTTAAGTTTGGTTCTGCCTGTGTTTTATTTCAGTTACCTCCATTGGAACAGCAGAGTTGAGGGGAGTTTGTAGGCAGATACAATTTCCTGATTCCCCATACCGAACCAAGCAGAGCTGGAATCAGCTCATTTGTGTTTAGGTCAAAGCACTTGGAATGATGGTAAAGGAATGAGATAGTGGGTGAATAATAATTACTTCACTGATTTTTTAGATCTTTTGGCTGATTTTTGGCTACTGTTGCCCCCAAGTGTTTTCTTTACCCAAACAACCATGGATGGCTAGAGATGCCTTCTCATTCTCAGACCTGGTATAAAATTTAAAATATGTAACTGGACAGTCCTTGAGTTTGTCCTTTTGCAACATTGGCTGCCCAGCTGATCTCCAGAAAGATATCTCCTCAATGAGGCAATCAAGAAACTTAAAAAAATAAAATAAAAGATACTTTTGGTGCTGTATCCTATCCCTCACCCCAACTTCCCAGAACTCTCAGGTCAACTCAAGTACCCCCTACAAGCAAATATTCTACAAATGTGTGTTCAACATTGATTTGGTAAGGATATGGATAAACTAATTTTTTAATCAATAAAAAGCATATTTAAAAATGTTTACTTAGGGGCGCCTGATGGCTCAGTGGGTTAAAAATGTTTACTTGCTAACTCACTTCCACTACTGACCTACAGGAAATGTTCTAAAAGCACTGAACAGTAAGTTCCCATTTTTCTGAAGTTTTCTTCTTTCTTCAGTTTTGTTCATTTGTAATTTTATGAACCAGAAAGGATTTGGGGGGTATATGAATGGGTGAGTAAAACAAACCACTTGTTGTTTCTCAAGAAACAGCACGAGGACACACATTAATAGATTCAGGAAATTTCAGCTGACCACTAGTCAACACGTGCATCTCAAACATATCCAAATTGGGTGGACTGCTGCTAATAGAGTGTTGTTTTCATTTCCTTTTGAGGGCAGTGCCTACCTCAGTGAGACTGGAACTAATTTTCATTTCCTTAGTACATAAGCAATAGACAGAAAAACCAGAGTTAGTCACTGCTTTCCAATTCATTCCAGGGAAATTTCGGAGTTGATTTGTTTTTACCAGTGTTATTTTAGCATCCTTTTAAAATCGCCCTTTCCCCATCCACCTCCTCCCACAGCTGTCCACTGGCCTGCCTCTTTAATTGGCTCCAAAACATTGGTCCCATCTAGTTCAATCACATAGTTTCTTTCTAAAATACTCTTCCTTGGCTCACTAACTTGAGGTTGACAACTTACTCCTGAATAGAATATAGGAAAATAAAGGTGTTAGAGACTCACTATATAATTGGCTAAGGAATACATAAATCTTTTTATCCCCTCCCTCTCTAACAGCAAGCAATACACAGCTTTCACTCACCCTGATGTAAGGGCATAATATAACTCTAGCTTGATCTATATTCCTCACATTCCCACCTTTACTCACACTTGAGTGTGAGGATTTGGCTGGGATGTTTTTTTTTTAGTCAGGAAGGGATGGGCACAAGGAAAGAGGTAAGTTTGATTCATACTGTAATTCTACACTGACCAATTGGAGCAATATCAACTTCTATTTAAAATTCCATATTTCAGGAGCACCTGGCTGGCTCAGTCAGTGGAGCATGCAACTCTTCATCTCAGGGTTATGGGTTTGAGCACCATGTTGGGTGTAGAGATTACATAATAGAATATTTTAAAAAGTAGGGGCACCTGGGTGGCTCAGTGGGTTAAGGCCTCTGCCTTAGGCTCAAGTCATGATCCCAGGGTTGTGGGATCGAGCCCCGCATCGGGCTCTCTGCTCTGCGGACGGCCTGCTTTCTCCTCTCTCTCTCTCTGCCTCTCTGCCTACTTGTGATCTCTGTCTATCAAATAAATAAATAAATAAAATATTTTAAAAAAAGAATATTTTAAAAAGTAAAAAATTAAAACAAAAATAAAATTCCATATTCCACAAGTATATTGGGCAATGCTGCTCTGGGAAGTAATTTGGAACTATGTAGCAAAACCTTAAGACTATCTACACCAGTCAAGTTGCCTAAAGTCAGAAAACCAGCTCAAATTATTTTAAGTAAAAAAAGGAATGTATTAGGTCAAGTATTTGGATAAGTCTAGGGGAACCAGAAACTCAAACGATGTCATCAAAAATCTCCCTTCTCTCTCCATCTCTCAGCTCTGCTTTTTCCTTTGTTGGTATCATTATGGCTAAGATGGCCCATGTCAGTTCCAATCTAACATTGTCCTAGGTGCCCATAATTTCAGAAGAAAAGAGATGTTTTCATCCAAGTATCATTATCAGACTTAGAATAATTCCCTCTTACTGGCTCTGCTTAGATCATATGCCCATTCCTGGACCAGTCACTGTGTGTAGGGTAAAAGGAAACAGGACACTGTGATTAATCCAAACCATTTGACAAAAAGTTCCACCAGATGGGGGGAGAAGAAATTCCTGAAGGGAAGTGGATAAATGAAATAAGAGGTCAGTTCTATCATAAGAAGAAGGAGGAGGAGGTAGGGGAGAGGGGGAGGAATTCTAGGCAGGCAGACACAAGAGCTATCTATATTCAATGTTCATCCTCTTCTGTGAATTTACCCTTAGGAAATAATCAGGGGTGTGAAAGAGTTACAAGATTATTCATCAGAGAATTATTTATAATACTGTAAAATCAGAAAGAATTGAAATATTCAATAATAACAGATCAGCTGAGAAAATGATGTTACCTGTGTTCAATAGAACACCATGCAGTCTTTGAAAAGTGTGCTGTAGAAGAAAACTTAATGACATGAAAAAATGGTCATGACACATTAAGCATAACAGCGTGCAGAGCATGGTCAGAATTTATATGCATTTTTATACATACATACATTTTGTCTATATAAAACATAATGTGTAAATATTATGAAGGATTGAAAGAATATATAATGCTGCTTACTTCTACTTGCTATAATTAGGAGTAATTTTAGTCATTCTGGTACTTTTCTCTATTTTCTACAGTAAATATATATTTTTTTAAATTAAAAGCATTATTGAAAAACTTTTAATTACTCACTGTCAATTAAAACTAAATTATACTAAACCTCTCTGTGAAAGAAGACACTGATATGGAGATCCTAACTACTGGTAAATAGCAAACTTTGGTTAAGACTTAGGAAACTACTTAGGAGAATAAATTATTCACCAGTTTTCTAAGATTAGCTAAGACCCGAAAGTGTTCTCCATTATGTCACATTTCCTTGTTCTGAGACTTTGTGTATTTTCACACAACTAAGTCTTTCAGAATTAATCAAAGAGCTAGATTCGTGCCTAAGCATGGGGCCCAGATACCTGCACAGAGAGAGAGTCGGGATATCCTTTCTGAGCTTCATAATTACTCTTCAGTGTATCAAGAATGGGAAACAGGGGCATCAGGGTGGCTCAGTGTGTTAAGCATCTACTTTCAGCTCAAGTCATGATCCTGGGCTCAAGTCCCTCATCGGGCTCTCTACTCAGCGGGGAACCTGCTTCTCCCCCTCTCTCTCTGCCTACTTGTGATCTCTCTCTGTCAAATAAGTAAAATCTTAAAAAAAAAAAAAAAAGAATGGGAAACATATTTTCTGCTACAAGGGACAAGAAATTTTTCTCGGTGGCATTAAAAATATTCAGATTAGAGGAAACTACTTCAGTGAAGTGGAGAGCAATAAAAATCCTAAATGAACAAATCTCCTACTCCTAGATTGCTTACTCCCCTTGTTTCAGTTTTTCCTGGAGAATTCCTTTTTTGAATAAGATTTTGCATCATCCAGGGCACCTGGGTGGCTCAGTGGGTTAAACCTCTGCCTTTGGCTCAGGTCACGATCCTGGAGTTTTAGGATGGAGCCCCACAATGGGCTCTCTGTTCAGCAAGGAGCCTGCTTCCCCCTTTCTCTGTCTCTGCCTGCCTCTCTGCCTACTCGTGATCTCTGTCTGTCAAATAAATAAATAAAATCTTAAAAAAAAAAAAGATTTTGCATCATCCAAAGAGCCTCTGCATTATCCAACCTCAAAAGAGGATTGAATTCTTGGTCTCTCCCCAGCTTACCCATTAAAAATATCAGTAGTCCAAATCTTTCTAAGCCCAAAGCAAAAACCATAAACAATAATGCCAATGACTTTTAGAAGAGTACACAATTAGGAGAGAAGACAAAAAAGCAACACTTATGTTCATTTATTTGTATCATTACTTGTGCCCATCATTCCATTTGTAAGCTAGCCACATTTCTTTTTGAATTACCCAATATAAGAGGCAACTTGATACCATGGGAAGATGGACTATAGATGCTCTCTAATGAAGATGACATTTGTTTCTTGACACCCTTCCACCAGGGGACACAACTACTCATAGAAGTTTGTTCAACAGTCTGCTTTTATCTGACAAGTTTGTTCTTGTCTCCTGAGTAGAAATCTTAAAATCTATCAGATATGGCAATGACCTACAAGATAAACTTTTTTCTTCCTTATTAACAGAACTCCAGGTCTTTTTGGGATGGCAATGTGCCCAGCTTAAAACCTTCCTTTTCCAGAATGGCAAGTCCGTTCTTGTAGCAAGGGGATCTGAGGGGCACATCTTACCTTGCTACCCACTTCAAGGAGTGTGGTTAGCTGACAGTCTTACTTATCAGCTCCAGCAACCTTCAAACTGAGACCATGCTCTTCTGGGGCAGCTCCCAGCCAGTGACTAAATGGTAGTACAAAGGCCTCACTATTTCTGCCCAATGCAGGACTTCCCTAGGGGGCAATCTTTGCCCTGGAGCTTCACAGTGGCCTGACAGAGATTTGTCAGGCCTGCGTTAGGGAATGACATTTCCCCTGCCCAATGGGGCAGCCTGCTTTGTTCACAAGTGTTACTCCCCATTACACCTTTTGCACTCCTAACTCCATCCAGCATCTGCTTCCTAAAGAACACAACAGGTGACACGCAGATTCCTTGTGGCTTCCGTGGCCATTTGGCCAGAGAGATGTAAATGGAAGTGGGTTAGGTGGGATTCTAGAGAAGCTTTAATCTGTCAGAAGTGGTCTCAGCTGACAGGGACCTTTTGCTCTTTGCATGTTCTCTTCCTTCTGCTTGGGCTACAGATGCATTTGGAAGGGTGGAGCAGCCATCTTGTGAGAATGAGGTCACAAGCACAAGGTCTAAAACTACATGGTAAGGAGGCCAGGGTAGAAACCTGGAAAGAGGGGTGCCTGGGTGGCTCAGTGGGTTAAAGCCTCTGCCTTCGGCTCAGGTCATGATCCCAGGGTCCTGAGATCCAGCCCTGCATTGGGCTCTCTGCTCAGCAGGGAGCCTGCCTCCCTCTCTCTCTCTGTCTCTCTCTGTCTGCCCCTCTGCCTACTTGTGATCTCTGTCTGCCAAATAAATAAATAAAATCTTAAAAAAAAAAAAGAAAGAAAAGAAACCTGGGAAGAGCCTGGAAGGAGTTGTGAAGAGATCATACCTGCCTTGAACTGCATACCTCTAGGTTTCTTATTTTGTGCAACAAATAACCTTCTTAGTTTAAGCCTTGATATGTCAGGTTTTACAGTGGAAGGCAAATCTAACTAACGTGTAGGAAAATGTTCTTGGTATTAAACATGGTGTTGAACAAAACCAGCAGGTTACAGAGCAATATGCATAGCATGTGTCTAATTATTTATTTACATGTGCATGTATATATACATACATATGTATATCTTTTATATGTGCATTATATATAACATATAATTAATCTACATAAAGCTATAATATGTGTTTAAGAAAAAAAGGGGGATGATGATATTCACCTGTCCAGCCAAATGGACTAAATCAACCTCCTTCAGGAAGGGGAATGGCAATGACATCTAGTTAACCCCTCTCTCTTTTTCAGTAATAACTGGACTTATGGAGGAATAAAACAATCAACATATGAAATATTATTTTGTGCAAGACAGAAAGCAGGTGTTTCTCAGTTGTCTAAAACACATATTGATGTGCCCAGGACAGTGGAAAACCAAACACTGCATATACTGCAAGCCACTCCAACTCTTTTCCTAGTAGAGTAGAAGCATTTCAGATTTCTACCTTGTCATCGTCTGGGAGTTCTCAATGAGAAGGCAAGAAGCCCAACCTTTAAATTTCTGAATAAAGAAAACCAGGTAGCTACCCATGCATGGGGTTTTGAACTAGGAATCAAAAAATCTGAATTGTAGCCCTAGTATATTGAAAACCTTCATCTGTAAAGGCAGTGATATGACTTGTCTTATTCCCTGACAGGAAGTTGTGAGAATCAAATTAGATAATTACTATAAGATGCTACACAAATATAAATTAGTAATAATAGTAGTAAAAACAACAAGTAATGTTCTCTGCATGCCAGGTACTATTCTACATACTTTATACATCCTAACTCATTCAGTCCTTGCAACAATCCAATGATATTATAGGATGTGATCATGTGGCCCAGAACACTGGGCCCTCAAATATTCTGAAGTCAATTCTCCTTGATGTAGGCACTTTATGTATGGCCATACATATGTTTAACAAATGTGCTTTATTAGTATTTTTACATGTTAACGAATACAGGAAATGTGTTCAGTTACGATCTACTTGAACACTGAGCTGCTTCTATATTTTTGTGCTTCTAATCATTTTTAAGAAAAGAAGTAAGAAGCCACATGAGTAAGGAAAACTGTTAAAGAGGCAGGGACTTTCATTTACCCTTTCCTTGCCTGTCTGTCTTAATCCCAAGAAAAGGGAACCACTAGTACATTTCTGTCCTCTCTCTATTCACCCTTTCTTGGTTTCTCCTCATGGGAATGAGGGCAGTGATTTGTCAGAATTGGGGACGATCATTGAATCACTTTCACTGGCGGGCTAGACCTGTGTTGAAAGCAAAATGTCAGGGCTCATGACTGTCTTTTCCTCTCATTCACTTCTGCTCCAGGCCCAACAGACTCTACTTTCTGTTGGAGTGACAAGCACATGTGGGCAGGGCCTAGAGCCCTTGTGTTAAAAAGAGGCTTGTGGTCCTTGCCTTTTGCCTGCTGTGTGGATTAGTGGACTCGGGGTCTGTTATGAAAGTCTGCCTATGTCCTCACAATAGCATGCCTGAATAGACAGGTACAGAGGTCTATTAATCAGTGTGCAAAATAGGGAGCCCCAGGTCAGCCAGACTCAAAATGTGGTCGCTAACACTGCAGTGTATCTCAGCCTTGCATTTTGGGGGTTTGTGGCTACTGCCTAGATTGAGAGTGGTGCATATCCTTTTCATTGGCCTAGTGATCTTTTCATGTATGTTCCTAGAGAGAAGAGGGTTAGTGATATCCTAATCTCCTAAAATAAATCCAAATTGTAATTTAAGAAACTTTATCTCCTCTGCTAGATGAAGCCGTATAGTCTTCTTTCATGTGTCCCGCTTGTGACATAGGATTTGACCCAGAATAGTGGCTCAGTAAATGCTTGTTGGGTGAATTAATAAAGTGTGCTAAGAAAGAAAAAGTGGAGTTTGAAAGAAAATTTGGAAAGGAGAAGAGGTTTCCAGAAATATGAGAATGTAAACTTGGCTTAGACTGGAACAAAGAAGGGTATAGACTTTTATAGAACCAAGCCAAAGTACCTAGAACTAAAATGTCCTACTTTGGAGCTAACAGAACCATCCAAACCAAAGGGCCAGAGTCAGAACAGAAGGATAAAAGCCCTCAGGCAGAAGCAGAGATAACAATTAGCTGTCAATAGGATACATCTATGATACATCTCCCCACAGGGAGGTCTTGAATATCCACTATCTGACTCCCAGTGGTTAAAACATCTTCAGAAGGTCAATGAAGATATTTGTCAATATCATGTATTTTACATATCAAAGGTGAGAAACTATGAGAGTTTCACTTCCTCTTAAACAATAGATAAAAGGCATGAAAGAAATGATATGGGCAATCCTACGGCTTAAAAATATATATTATTTAATTAAGTCATTAAATGTTTATTGAAATAATACATGTGTAATTAAGACAATCAAATAGTGAAAAAAGGCTTGTAATAAAAACCAACACTTCCTTCCTAGAAACATCACCAAAGGCAAGGAAAGCAAGGGCAAAAATGAACTATTGGGACTTCATTAAATAAAAAGCTTTTGCACAGCAAAGGAAACAGTCAACAAAACAAAAGACGACGGACAGAATGGGAGAAGATATTTGCAAATGACATATCAGATAAAGGGCTGGTATCCAAAATCTATAAAGAGCTTATCAAACTCAACACCCAAAGAACAAATAATCCAATCAAGAAATGGGCAGAGGACATGAACAGACATTTCTCCAAAGAAGACATACAAATGACCAAGAAACACATGAAAAGTGCTCCACATCACTTGGCATCAGGGAAATACAAATCAAAACCACAGTGAGATACCACCTCACACCAGTCAGAATGGCTAAAATTAACAAGTCAGGAAACGACAGGTTTTGGTGAAGATGCAGAGTAAGGGGAACCCTCCTACACTGTTGGTGGGAATGCAAACTGGTGTGGCCACTCTGGAAAACAGCATGGAGTTTCCTCAAAAAGTTGAAAATAGAGCTACCCTATTACCCAGCAATCGCACTACTGGGTATTTACCCCAAAGATACAAATGTAGTGATCTGAAGGGGCACGTGGACCCCAATGTTTACAGTAGCAATGTCTACAACAGTGGAACTATGGAAAGAGCCTAGATGTCCATTAACAGATGAATGGATATACCAGATCTTCTTGATGTGGTATACACACACACACACGTATATATGTATATACATATATATACACATATGCATAGATGTGGTATATGTATATATATGTATATATGTATGTATGTATGTGAGTGTATATACATATATATTGGAATATTATGCAGCCATCAAAACCCTAAAATCTTCCCATTTGCAATGATATGGATCAAACTAGAGGTCGACTTTTCTAAATAAGTCAACCTAAGACTAAGTCAATCAGAGAAAGACAATTATCATATGATCTCACCGAAATGAGGAATTTTAGAAACAAGACAGAGGATCATTAGGGAAGGGAGGGAAAAATGAAACAAGACAAAACCAGAGAGGGAGACAAACCATAAAAGACTCTTAATCTCAGGAAACAAACTGAGGGTCGCTGGAGGGGAAGGGGGGTGTGAGGGATGGGGTGGCTGGGTGATGGACATAAGGTAGGATATGTGCTATGGTGAGCGCTGTGAAATGTGTAAGACTGATGAATCACAGACCTGCACCCCTAAAACAAATAATACATTATATGTTAATAAAAAAATTAAAAAAAGAAAACATAGGGGCACCTGGCTGGCTCAGTGGGTTGAGGCCTCTGCCTTCAGCTTGGGTCCTGATCCCAGGGTCCTGGGATGGAGCCCCACGTGGGGCTGTCTACTCAGCGGGGAGCCTTCTTCCCTCTCTCTCTCTCTCTGCCTGCCTCTCTGCCTACTTGTGATCTCCGTCTGTCAAATAAATAAATAAAATCTTCAAAAAAAGATAGAAAACATAACACTGCCTGTTTCACTGTTCACTAAACCCCAACAACGGTCATAATTGGTGACTCTTTACTTTTTAGCTATTTCTTTGGCATTTTGTTGTTGCTGTTGTTAGAGAAGGAGAGAGGAAAGGGGAGGAGGGAGGGAGCAGAGGAAGAGAGGTAGATCTCATAACCCTGAGATCATAACCTCAGTTGGTATCAAAAATTGGTCACTTAACCAACTGAGCCACGCAGGCACCCCAAAACATGTTTCTAAATAATATGCCTACACTGCTATTTCTTAACTAACTTTAGAAATCTATTGACTTCCTATGGAGGATAAGCTCTTAACTCTATTTTCTCTATCCTCATTCACTTAAGAGTTAGGTCACAATTTGGGGGTAAATCAACAGTATTATTATAAAGTATTTGTTTACTGTTGAGAAAATTAATGTTTTTTTAATTTTACATCTTTTTAATTTTTTAAAAGATTTTATTTATTTGAGAGAGACAGAGAGGGAGAGAAAGAATGAATGAGGGGAGAGGGGCAGAGGGAGAAGCAGACTCCCTGATGAGCAGGGAGCCTGATGTGGGACTCAGTCCTAGGACCCTGGGATCATGACCTGAGCCGAAGGCAGACACTTAACCGACTGAGTAGCCTAGGCACCCCTAAATTTAAAATCTTTTTTTTTTAGAGCTAACCACTGCTTCATTTTTTTTCTTTTTCTTAATTTCCAGTGTTCATAATCCTTATATTTTTCTATCAATCTACTATGCTTGTAGTGATAGTTTTTCTGAATGCCAGACACATCATTTACTTAATCAAATCCCTTCTTACCCTGAAGCCCTCCACTCTGGTTCCGTATCCCCCTGCTCCAGTCTTGATGGGTCTTTAGGCACAGGCTGACTTCCAGGGACTTAATTTGTCATTTTCTTATGGTGGATCCTTTGTTTCTAGATCCCAGATCTCATCCCTCAGTTGTATGAAGATGATGGGTTTGTACTTTTTGCAAGTATTAGCACTAGTATTTTTTTGTTTTTGTCTCATTTTTATCAAATAATAAAGACCAGATGCAATTAAAATATTCTAAAAGTTATACAAACTCCTGTTGAACAGAAACGAGAGAGCCATCCAATAATAAGCAGGCAGTACCGGCATAAAAATCCTTCACTCCTTAGGCATATTTGGTGTATGGAAGATGATGAAGTGTTGGAGGGAAATGTGTTACAAATGCAGTTCATGTTGTACTAAGGATACTGTGAACTCTTGATAAGCTCTTCACTTGGTACCTCTCCAAACCAATATATATATATTTTTTTAATTTGACAGACAGATCACAAGTAGGCAGAGAGGCAGGCAGAGAGAAAGAGAGAGAAGCAGGCTCCCTGCTGAGCAAAGAGCCGGATGCAGCGCTTGATCCCAGGACCCTGAGATCATGACCTGAGCCAAAGGCAGAGGCTTAACCCACTGAGCCACCCAGGTGCCCCACTCCAAACCAATATCTTAAAGGTAACTCATTAACCGTGTGTGTGCGTGCATGTGTGTACATGTATGTATGTGGGTGATTGAAGGATAAACTAATTTTCTGCAGGTTGAAATTTATTTTTTTCTTCATGTCTCTAACCCTTATGCCAGCAGAATACTCATCTTTAAGTTCCCTCCAAACTCCATTTAAAAATAAGATAAGTGATTCAAGTAGATTTTTTTTTTTTTTTTTGAAAATTATACTGGTGGGGCACCTGGGTGGCTTAGTGGGTTAAGCCTCTGCCTTCGGCTCAGGTCATGATCTCAGGGTCCTGGGATCCAGTACTGCATTGGGCTTTCTGCTTGGCAGGGAGCCCGCTTCCTCCTCTCTCTCTCTCTCTCTGCCTGCTTCTCTGCCTACTTGTGATCTCCCTTTGTCAAATATATAAATAAAATCTTTAAAAAAAATGAAAATTACATTGGGGAATAAGTGCATAGCTTTTCACAAAAAAAGGAAACAAAGGAAGAAAGGGAGTCCTTTAGCTGTGTCTTCATTCAAATCTCTATATTGGGCTTTCAAACCCCTCTTCCTCCCTGTAGCAGGACGCCTTCCTGATGACCATCCTGCTTCATGGAGTCCCCCCCTCCTCTCTCCCAAACCCTCTCTTATGCCAAACTCTTGCCCTCTGCCCAGCTCTTGTTCCAAACCTGCACAACAACCATTTGTGATGACTTATTCCAGTCCTGCAGCATGCCAAAAGCTCCTAGATTGATCCTCCAGTTAACTGGGACCCACTTTCTTTAGAAGTCCGTGAAGGATTATTAATAATAATTTTTCTTCTTACATGTTCAAATTCAAACAATGGATTTCTTCTATGCACTAAAATTAGAATGGACTAATTTCAATTTCTGCACTTATATAAGGAGATGCACCTAAAAATCTAGGTTTATTGGCATCGAATTTTTAGATTGGTGGGTGGGGGTATGTTTTATGCCACTTACAGACTCATGCCTGGGTGGCTGGCAGACGAACATTGAGAGTGGGTTGGTTGAAAGTGGATCAAGTGAAATCAAGGACCACCATGGAGTCTTCTAGAGAAAGACAAGTCAAAGAAAATTCTGCAGGGGGGTGTGGGGAGGGATTGGCAGGTACAAGGCAGCAGAGCATCCACTTTTTGGTTCTTCTGGGCTGTGAAGGGGAACTGTTGGACTTTCAGGCTGAGAAGTAGGCAGAGACTAGATTATGGAGAGTCCTGGGGCCAAACTGAGGAGTTTTCAGATTTCATCAATAAAGCAACAGCAATGGATTCTGGTGGGAAGTCTTAGACTCATCTTGTATGTAGAAAATAGAAGGAAATGTGAAGAAGGAAGAAAGAAAAAAGGAAGAGCAAGGGTACCTAGGTGTCTCAGTCAGTTAAGCACCCAACTCTTAATCATGATCTCAGGGTGGTAAGATCAAGCCCTGCATCGGGCTCCATGCTAGGCATGAAGCTTACTTAAGATTCTCTCTCTCCCTCTGCCTCTCCCCCGACATGTGCATGCTCACTCTCTCTCTCTCTAAAAACAAAAAAATAAAGAGGAAAAAATGAAAGAAAAGAGAAATAAGGGAATTCTAAGACTTTGAAGAAGTCTTGACATTTATTTATTTAGTCCCACCTCCTGCTCAGTGCTGGAATCCTTTCAACTCCATACTAAATGTTCCATGTCCCAGAGTTAACTAAACTTTCTATTTTGAGGTCACTGTAGGTCCACCTGCAGTTTTAAGAAATAATACAAAGATATTATATATATTCTTTATATAGTTTTTCCCCCAAAGCTACCATGTTGTATTTTTTCAAAGATTTTATTGATTTATTTGACAGACAGAGATCACAAGTAGGCAGAGAGGCAGGCAGAGAGGGAGGGGGAAGCACGTGCCCTGCTGAGCAGAGAGCCTGATGTGGGGCTCGATCCCAGGACCCTGAGATCATGACCTGAGCCAAAGGCAGAGGCTTAACCCACTAAGCCACCCAGGCGCCCCATCCAAAGGTACCAATTTGTATAATTATAGCACAATGTCACAGCCAGAAAATTGTATTTATACAATTGATCCACCTTCCCCAGTTTCACAGGTAGTCGTTTGTGTTGTATGTACATTCAGTTCTTTGCAATTTTATCACGGGTATAGATTTAAGTGTTCACTACCACCGGCACGATACAAAGTAGCTTTATCACTAGGATCCTCCTTGAATGGAAATTGATCTCACGTCATGATTATATCTTTCTAGGAGGGAGCTTTTGCCAATCACCCCATTTCTAAAGATTTTTTAAAAATTTTATTCGAGGGGCGCCTGGGTGGCTCAGTGGGTTAAAGCCTCTGCCTTTGGCTCAGGTCATGATCCCAGGGTCCTGGGATTGAGCCCCGCATGGGGCTCTCCTCTCAGCGGGGAGCCTGCTTCCTTCCTCTCTCTCTGCCTACTTGTGATCTCTGTCTGTCAAATAAATAAATAAAAAATCTTTAAAAAAAAAAAATTTTATTCGAGAGAAAAACAGAGGCAGAGAGAGCATGGGGTGGGGGTGGGGGAGACGGAGAGGGAGAAGCACGCTCCCTGCTGAGGAAGGAGCCCAAAGTAGGGCTTGATCCCAGGACCCTGAGGTCATGACCTGAGCCAAAGGCAAGCACCCAACTAACTGAGGTACCCAGGCACCCTGAATTCCATCCTTCTTGACCTGGTCTTTGATGCCTGTTTCTAGACGTCTCTGATCCAATCACCTGTCCGTAAATGTCTTTGCCAATTATCTGCAACTCAATTCTCTGCTGATACCTTCTTCTATACTGCTTGGATAGAGATGATTGCTTTGACCACAGTTCTGCTCTTTTGATAGTAGCACACAAAGTGTTTGGGTTAGCACTGAGTTCAATGACATAAAATAGAAAACTGAAAAAACTGAAACAACTAACTTACACAAGTAAGCTTGTGAGATACATCCAGGCTCTAGAGCGGCTCTGTGATGTCATCAGCATCCACCAGCTTCCTTCCTCAGTCTGTCATCCTGTCCATTGTGGTGGATTCTTCTGACATCTCACTGTTCACCCCTAATGTGAGGGAGGTTGATAAATATACTTTTCAGGGATGCCTGGGCGGCTCAGTTGGTTAAGCGGCTGCCTTCAGCTCCTGTCGTGATCCCAGCGTCCTGGGATCGAGTCCCACATCGGGCTCCTTGCTCAGCGGGGAGCCTGCTTCTCCCTCTGCCTCTGCCTGCCACTCTGTCTGCCTGTGCCCGCCCTCTCTGTATATATATAACAAATAAATAAATAAAATCTTTTAAAAAAATATATATATATATATACTTTTCAGGGTTGCCAGATAAAATATTGCATGGGACATGCGTCTACTATGCAAATTTAACTTGTGCTTTTGTTAAGCTGCAACCATAATGCTCTTATTGGACCGCATACCTTGCCATACACAATAGCATGGGGAGGTGGAGGGGATCTAACTAGAAGCTGAGCTGCCTGCTTACAGTCTCTGCCATGTGGAACCTTCTGTTTTCTTCTGTTGCTTGGTCTTCCAGTTTTTAACTCGTGTTTTCCTTCCTTATCCCTAGGGTAATATGCCAGTTTTTGTTTTTCCTAGGGTTCTTCATCTACTACTACTTCTAATAAAGTATTAAAATAGTTTTATTTTTAGAAGCACAATAAACTCCAACAGTGCATTTGAAGTTTCCCTTGAGAGGTGAACTAAAAGAGAGGCATTTAGCTTAAATTGGATGTTAAAGATAACTGAATTCTAATATAATTTGTCACATTAACTTTATAGCCTAAATAATTGGGCCCACCTCCCCATGTAAAATGTTTCCTAGCTTAACTGTTTTAATAGTACTTTATGCTGTGTTTTAATAGTTAAATTTAAGATAATTAGTATGGTATCAAAAATGGTGATGTAAGGGGCGCCTGGGTGGCTCAGTGGGTTAAAGCCTCTGCCTTCCGCTCAGGTCATGATCCCAGAGTCCTGGGATTGAGCCCCGCATCAGGCTCTTTGCTCTGCATGGGTCCTGCTTCCTCCTCTCTCTCTGCCTGCCTCTCTGACTACTTGTGATCTCTGTCTGTCAAATAAATAAATAAAATCTTTTTAAAAATATGGTGATGTAATTATATCAAAAGGATGACAGAGGGGAAATTGAAGAGAGGAAGTGAACTATTTCACCATCCATTGTAATAGGATGGGACAGGAGGTGGGGGCTGGGGAAATGGGTAAAGGTGGTTAAAAGGAATAAAGTTCCAGTGGCACCTGGTTGGCTTAGTTGGCAGAGTATGTGACAATTGATCTCAGGGTTGCGAGTTCAAGCCTCATTTGGACAAAAGATTTCTTAGGGAAAAAAAAAAGGTACAAACTTCCAGTAATAAGATGAGTAAGTTCTTAGGCTGTAATGTACAGTATGCTGACTGTAGTTAACAATACTGTATTGTATATTTGAGTAGATTTTAAAAGTTCTCACCACACACAAATTATAACTATGTCAGGTGATGAATGTGTTAAATAACCTTAATCATGGTGATCCTTTTGTAATATATACACACATAAAATCACTACATTGTACACCTTAAACTAATAAAATGTTACATGCCAGTTATATTTCATTAAAACTGGAGGAAAGAGAAACAAAGAGATGGGGGTTCAGGATTCATCCCCTTGGATCTGACCTTTGTAACTGCCTTTGACTAGAAGAATGTGTCAGAAGTGACTTTCAGGATTGGTCATAAAGGGCAACAGCCTTCTGCTTGGCTCTCACTCTCTCTGGACATGTACCTCTGGAGCCCCAAGTAGCCATGTAAGAAGTCCAGCTACCTCGAAGCTGCCCCAATGGAAGACCACATGGAAAACCCAGAGGTTTCTAGGAGCCACACTTGTTCAAGCCTTTCCAGTCCAAGCACCAGAAACGTAAACAAACAAACATTCAAGATGACCCAACCCCAGTCTGGCTATACACTGAATATGAGAGAACCACCAGCTGTAGCTCCCAAATTCCTGATTCACACAAACAGGGAAAATTAACAGCTGAGTATATGGCTTCAAGCCACCATATTTTAAGGTGAGTTGTTATGTAGCATTCCGGGCACCTGGGTGGCTCAGTCAGTTAAGCATCTACCTTCAGCTCAGATCACAGGGTCCTGGGATCGAGTCCCGAGTTAGGCTCCTTGCTCAGCGGGCAGCCTGCTTCTCCCTCTCCTTTTGCTGCTCCCCCTGCTTGTGCACTCTCTCTATCAAATAAATAAATAAAATCTTTTAAAAAAAAGATAAACAGAACAGCCCCTTCATTTCTCACCCAAGATATACTGTAGTTACTAGTTGAAGGTGTATCCTTAGATATTATTTTGTGAAATTTCTAATAAACTTTTAAAAAAATATAAAGGAGGGGTGCCTGGGTGGCTCAGTCAGTTGAGCCATTGACTCTTGGTTTCCACTCAGGTCATGATCTCAGGGTTGTGGAATTGAGCCCCGCATTGGGCTTCGTGCTTATCAAGGAGTCTGCTTGGGATTCTATCTCCCTCTGACCCTCCCCCTCACTCTCTCTCTTTCTCTCTCAGATAAATAAATAAATCTCTTAAAAAATAAATAAATTTTAGGGGCACCTGTGTGGCTCAGTCAGTTAAGCATCAGCCTTGGACTCAGGTCATGATCCCAGAGTCCTGGGATCAAACCCTATATCAGGCTCCCTCCACAGTGGAGAGCCTGCTTCTCCCTCTCCTTCTGCTGCTCTCCCTGCTTTCTCTCTCTCTCTTCTCTCTGTCAAATAAATAAATAAAATCTAAAAAAAATAATAAATTTTAAAGATTAAAAAATACAAATGAGCTCATGCTATATATATTATGGGGATTAAGACACACACTTGTGGTGAGCACAGGTGATGCATGGAAGTGTTGAGTCACTATATTGTACACCTGAAACTAATATAACACTGTATGTTAACTAACAAAATTAAATAAAAACTTTAAAATATATCATGGACATCTTTGCCCTTCAGCATATAGCTCAACCTCATCCTTTAATACCCACATAATACTTCACTATATGGATGCCACACGATTTGTATTCTCCTCCCTCAGTGCTATATATAAATTTCCAGTCTTTCTGAAATAAATATTTACATCAATACAATTTTATAACCAAATTATAATTATACCATCACACCATTTTGTAAACTATTTTTACATTTGACATTGTATTCCTGATGATATTCTTTAAAATATTAACTTCATTGCTAGAATAATATATATCTTTGAATGTACCATAATTTATTTAAATAAGTCTATTGCTGGACATTTATGTTATTCCTGATTAAAACATTGCAGTTAGTATCATCACACATTCATTTTATAGACTTGTCTAAGGACAAGTCCTTAGACAAGTCTATACAAATACAAATAAATACAAATTTATTAATAAATACAAATAAAATATTAAAAATACACAAATAAATACAAATTTATTCTCCTTAGAATAAATTTCTAAAAATAAAAATGCTGGACCAAAAGGTATGAACATTTAAGATTCTATACGAATGCAAAATGTAGGAAAAGGCCGTTCTAATTAATGTTCCCAACAACAGGAAATGAGACTATATACTTTCTTATAACTTTACTAACTCTGATCATTAAAAAAATTTTTTTAATCTTTGGTAATTTTGGTGGTTAAAATTACTTCACTTTTGTTTTAATTTACGTTTCTTTCATTATTATATAAGACAGAGCCAACCTCAGTTTTCCTTCATAATATCCTCTGAGATTATTGAAGTAAAAACTCTCAGCACCACAGGGAATCTTGCCCAAGGAATTCAAAGACAGCCTTACCCACTGATGACTAGGTATTTCACATTCCACCCCTTTGCTTTAATATTTTTGACATTCCAGGGTACTTATTTGAGGCAAGAATACTTATGAGATGTAGGTGACATTGGGAGACCATTAACGCAGAGTCTTTTCAGTCTGGTGACTCTAGGCTACAAAAGGAATTTAGGCCCAGTGGGAATAAAAGTGCTGAAAGGGAAAGATCAATCTTGTTATTTGAATGGATCTTGTCAGACTATACAGCAGGATGATCTCAACAGACCATTCCAGTGATCTCCTGTAGGCTCCTGGGAAGTAAATGTTCTTATGGTGCTGGTTGAGGTACTCATGATTCACACAAAGGTCTTGAGTCTGTACAGATGTTGCTGTTACTCCATGAGGCCCTGCTGCAGCACCTCACCCCTCCTAAAACACATAACTCAAGATACCACCCTCTTAGTCTGGGGTGCGGATGGAAAATAGGTGGTTTCCATGCCATTATTCTCCCCATCCTTTCTCCCAACCCATGGTGGACATTGCTAATCCATCTTGTGGCCTTTCCTGAAAAGTCCAAATGTGGCCTCTGAATGCTCCAAAACAGTACTCCAAATATCCACCATCTATCAAATATCTAACAGAGTAGATAGATAGCAGATATTTGGAATTGGCAAGAGCATGACCATGGATAGGATCCAAATGAGTAGAGATGGGTATTTTCCTCTTCATCTAGGAGCAACTACTCAAGTATCCATACCTGTTGCCACTATGAGATCTGGTGACAAAAGTCTCAAAGCAGAGGCTGGTAACTCTGAGGTTTCTAACTAGGTTGTTCTCTCTCTCTCTCTCTTTTTTAATGAGCTCAACATGGGGCTTGAACTCATGACCCTGAGATCAAGACTTGAGCTGAGATTAAGAGATGGAGGCTTAACTGACTGAGCCACTCAGGTGCCTCTAGCCAGGTTGTTAATAAACTGGACTTATTACTAATTAATCATATTACTAATTAATGTCCATAAACTGGACTTATTACTAATTAATCATATTACTTCTCATCAAGCCTGGATTTGGTCCCACTACCCTTCTCAAAACAACTCCAGATGGTCTCTACCAATAGTTATAGGTAAAAGCTGCTTGCATCCCATCAATGTTGGCTTTATCCCTTTTTTTTTTAACTTGACAAATGGGAAACTTGAGGGCAAACTGCAACAAAGGAGTCAACGGATGGTTTGGAAGCTTATTTCAGCCTGGCCCATTTCAGGCTGAGCGGGCATGAGGTTTGTGATGCTGCACTGATGCAGGTGGGCTCGGGGAAAGGGTGGTGAAGTTCCTGCAACAGATAGCCAGCAGGAAAAAAGAGTAAACCATATGGCTTTTTCAGTCTGGGAAGGAAGAAACTGAGCCAGTATCATTTGGAAGTCAGGTGGGGCATTGCTCAATTATCTGGACATTTGCCCTGATCCAGCAGTCTTACACCTGCAAGCAGAGAGTTTGGAGAGCCGGATCCAGCTCCAAGAAGGACGAGTTGAGAGGTGCGAGTGTAGGTACCAAAGTCATAGTCCTAAAGTGGCATTTGGGTCCTATTCAGGTTAACTTTGGAGGAAAAATTAAGGCAAACCTGAAAGTCTGTCAAAAACAAGAGCAAATACCAGGCTTGGGAAATGCTGTGGCACAGAAATCTCAGGGGTACAACTATAGGTGACCAGCACGGGTGCCACCAGATTCTGGGCCCCGGAAGTATGACTTTATTTCAAGCCACTTTGGTGAGGCTACAGTTGCTGAGATAGGTCCCCATTAAGGGCCAGACTAATTCTAGAGTGGACGTCCAGCCATGAGGCTCTGGGAAGGGCAAGGACAAAAAAGGTGGGGGCACCTAACTATGCTTTAGACTTCCCTTCTGAACGTCCCTTGTTCCCTCCTAGGGTTCTTTTGTCCTGTTCATTTTCTTACGCAGCTTCTGAGTCCCTTTCTCTTTCTTCAGGTGAGGAGATCCTGTCTTCTGCCTTTTCTAAACCCAAAACTATTTGGCCCTCACTTAAGACATCCCATTTTGGGGTGCCTGGGTGGCTCAGTGGGTTGGGCCACTGCCTTCCATGTGGGTCATGATCTTGGAGTCCTGGGATTTGATCCTGCATTGGGCTCTCTGCTGGCGGGGAGCCTGCTTTCCCCTCTCTTTCTGCCTGCCTCTCTGCCTACTTGTGATCTCTCTCTGTCAAATAAATAAATAAAATCTTTTTAAAAAAAAAGATTTCCCATTTTATGTCATATTCTCATTATTTGTTTTCAGGTTTCCCCCACTGTACTAGACTTCGGACCACATGTTTTGTGTCCTTACATCTCCCTCCCCACAATGTATGGCAGAATATCAGTTAGTTCTTTTTATTAAATGCTCATAACTTTTCTTCTTTCCCTTTTCTCTTTGTTCAGGTGTGGGCAAATGACAGCCTGCATGCTAAATACAGCCTTCTGTTTTTGTAAATAAAGTTTTATTGGTACATGACCATGTTCATCATTTATGTATTGCCTATGGCTACTTTTGCTCTAACACAGCAGTATTGAGTAGTTGTGACAGAATTCTCACAGCCAGCAAGGCCAAAAATATTTATTATCTGGCCCTTTACAAAAAAACAAAAACACAAACAAAACCAAAACTTGCTAACCCTTGCTCATTTTTAGTAAGAAAAGAGATTTCCCTTTGAACTTCATCCATCAAACCACTCACCATGTTCCCTCTCCCCTTATAAAATCTACAAGCATTTAAATTGTGAAGTATTTGGGGGTGCCTGGGTGGCTCAGTGGGTTAAAGCCTCTGCCTTCGGCTCCGGTCATGATCCCAGGGTCCTGGGATCGAGCCCCACATTGGGCTCTCTGCTCAGTGGGGAGCCTGCTTCCCTCCCTCTCTGCCTGCCTCTCTGCCTACTTGTGATCTCTGCCTGTCAAATCAATAAATAAAATCTTTAAAAAAAAAGAAAGAAAGAAATTGTGAAGTATTTTGAGAAATAGTCATCATAAAATAGAATCTCAGTTAAGGAGGTATCAGGGGCTCCTTAAGGGCCCTGTAGTAAGCTCATGTACAACCAAAGAAGCATCTAGAAACTTGTCAGACATAATTATCATTGAAAAATAATGAACTGACATTTTAGATTCATAGGTAGTGTTCTCTGAGCACAGGTGATATAAACCTGCCATTTGTGTTCCAACCCAGCTGGAACCATTCTCTCTTCCCTCAGTGCTTCCAGAACTTTGCTACAGTGTCTATTTCAATTGGCCTTGCCTTCATTTCTTTGCAGGAGTATACTTACAGACTAAGGTTATAAAATCCCTGTGGGAAGGAATTCTTTGGTCCAACCCTGTAGCCCCCCCCCCATAGATAAATGGTGTTTGAATGGGTGTCATTAATACGAACATGAAAAACAGGTTTATAATAACATTGATCTCATGAAACCATGAGCAAAATTTCCAAAGAGATTCTTCATTCTGAGCTTCACACATACACATGTTCAATCCTGTTTATTTCACTCATACCCCTGTTTACTTTTCTTATATGTGTGTATGGAAAGAAAATCATCTCAAGAATGCCTGGTATACAATAGCACTCTGTTGTTTGGAAAAAAAAAAAGGCAAGACAAAACAATTCTCTTGAAAAAATAAATGCCTTGTCTGAGGTCAAGCAGTTTTCTCAGGAAATCAGCATTATTGTGAACCGGAAAACCCTCTGGACCTTATTTCCTTCACTATTCACTTCGCTGTTAAACTTCAGCCCTGGTAATGAATCTTAGTAAGCAATCCAAATGACAGATGACTCAATCAACCTCTGGTTTTCATCTGTGTAAAGTCGTATTTATAGTCCAGGCCCCATGGAGTCTAACTAGAAAAACAAAGATTCCCTGGGATACTTTGCCTTTGTGTAGGTAAAACTCTCCATGGTAAGGTGGACAGAAATACGACTTGAAATAGCCTAAGCAAAGGGGATGGGGAACAGGGGTTGCTGGTTCACCAAATCCTAGAAGGAGGTGAATAACCAAATGATAGGGAAGATTGGGAGGCCGCTGAGCCTCTGGAACAAGGAGAACCACAGAGCTGAGAGCTGCCAGGACTGTATCCTTCTCTATTTGGAATCTCTGCTTCTCTTTCTAGGCTACTGTCATTCTCCATGTAAATCAGCTATCTCTACCAGGAGGAAAGCTAGCTATACTTAAGTCTTTTTTTTTCTTTTTAAAATCTTATAGTTTTATTCTTAGAAGTAAAGAGTCCCTCTCAATTTTAATAGAGAAAACTTTTGTGCCCAGGTTGGGTCAAACCTAACAGATGTGTTATACATGGAAATGAATTCGACTTAGCCTTGAGGATAAGAAGGCGGGGGAGGGACGTTGGAAGAGAGATAGTTCCTAGGAGAAGGGTATGGGGTTGACAATTCCAAAGATGTTCTTGGTCCTTTTTCATGGCATGGAATGATATAATTATATAAATCCTTAAGCTAAAGAAAAAAAGAGGGCTAATAAAGAACAATCACAGATACTTTAGCTCAGAGAATAGACTTTCATCATAGCAGTACAGCTAAGGGTGAGGAGAGGTGAAATGTTCACATTCATTCAAAGTATAGAAGTAGAGGCAGCAACTATAGGCTTCCCATCAGAGGGCAGGAAGAGAAAACGATAAGGAGCACCTATAGTATATAGAGCCTGAAATGGACCCTCCCATTAAATACCCTAAGGTGTTTGGTCAATTTTCTTAATGCAAAAGGCCATAATAACCCCAGGCTACCTTAGAGTTCCTCCAAGCCCCACCCCAGGACTGCTGCCAGCCCATACAGTTGTT
>ML104257.1:0-10024 GCA_003697995.1 Taxidea taxus jeffersonii | reverse complement strand
CTGGGAGTAGAGAGACCAGCACTGACTGAGGAAGCTTCGGAGGGTCCTGGAAAGAGTCAAGACACAGCAATGATGAGGGTCCATGCATGCTTGTCTCTCCCAATGAAAAACAGGGCTGCTGGGGTTTTGCTTTTTTTTAATCAAGAATTTAAGTTAAGCAAAATGCCTTGATAGAGATGAAACTTTTTTATTCTCTTTCTTTTTACCTCTGAAACCCTAAAAATAACTCCCTTTTGAAGGGGATGGTTGTATAAGTGTTTAAGGAAGCTTTCCTTAGTCACCCTGAACCCTGGGGGATCAGGGCACAGTCTCACTGCGAGTGGACAGTCTGCCAGGACCTAAAGCAATGGCCAGAATAGCAAAGCATCATCCCAGTGCCCCCGGTCCAGGGAAGAAGGTCCAGGCAATCTGCCACTGTGCTCTTAGATCCCTGTTTATTTTTGTTCTTCGAAGGAGCCGCCCATGAATGTTCCAGTCACTGCATAAGCCAGAGTCTTATTCCCCAAGAACTGCTGAAATATGGCCTCCATTCCCCCTCTTTCCCTCCTTCTGGGACTCAGATTGAGGCAGCACTCCCCAGTCCCCATGGCTGTGCATGAACTGGGAGCTAGGCTGGGTCTCAGAGTCTAACAAGATGACAGAGTCCTGGACTGCAAGGCACAGGAAAGAATCGGGTGCTAGCTAAGTATGGGACAAGAATTGACCTCCAAATCACCAAAGAAAATAAGGGATCATTGAAAAATTTTGGGGAAAATTGACCGGTAATTAGGGGGGAAATATTAGATTTTTACCTTACTACATCTTAATAAATTATAGACAGGTCAAAGATTTCAATATAAACCTTTTTTTTTTAAGATTTTATTTATTTATTTAACAGAGAGAGAGATCACAGGTAGACAGAGAGGCAGCAGAGAGAGAAGAGGAAGCAGGCTCCCCACTGAGCAGAGAGCCCGATGCGGGACTCGATCCCAGAACCCTGAGATCATGACCTGAGCCGAAGGCAGCGGCTTAACCCACTGAGCCACCCAGGCTCCCCAATATAAACCTTTTTTAACATAAAAGTAATAGAAAATAGAAAAAACTAAGGCAAATAATGTCGTGTACAACAACTGAAAACTTCCTGTGTGGCAAAAAAAAAAAAAAATCACATATAAGGTTGAAAGACAAATTACAAACTAATAATAATAATTATTATGTGGGAATAATAATAATGTGAGACAACAGGTTGCTATCCAGAATAAAAGAATTTGCACAAATTAAGAAAAATTTAAACTCCAAAAAAATGGGCAAAAATCACAAACAGGTAATTAAAATTCAAATGGTCAGTAAATACATGAAAAAAATCCTCAATTTCACTAATATTCTCAGAGGCAAATTAAAACAGTATTGAGATGTCTTTTACCTATTATTTGACAAAGATTTTTAAAAATTTCTCAAACTCACACATTGACAAGGTTGGGGGAAACATGGGCTTCCCACTTTTTCTGTGGACATGCAAAATGTACATGTTTTCAGAGAGCAATCTGATGAGAAATAATAAAATATAAGATGTATATACTCTTTGGTAACAGTACTTTCAGAACTTTACTCCAAGGAGATAAGTATACAAATCTGAAAAGACATATTCACACTTTGTTTATAGTTTTGAAAAATAGGAAACAACTTTAGGATCCCTCAGTAAGAGCTGGTTAAGTAATTACAGTACAGTATCCATGGAACACTATACAGTCCTGAAAAATGATATATATCTGTATGGGCACAGAAAGATGGCTTTGGTTATGTTCTTTGAGACCCCACTGTTCATCTGGATCAATCACCACCTGTCCTCATTAGCAAAGTTTTCATAATTCTAATTCTCCCCCTATGAACCATAGGCTTTGGCACCTGGCTTATAGTCTTCCAAACAACTACCATCCAAGGTGAACTGAATGTCCATATAGATAAATCATCCCATTTCTAGTCTTAGGAATTCTCAAATTCCTCATCTACAATAAAATACAGTCAATTAATACTCTGCAGTCACCTATCTTCATGGCTACATTAGGCACAAACCTATCTCTAAATTTACTAAATCAGGTGTCAATCTCTCTCTGACCACATTTTCTTATCCTCTCAATGAGCCTGTTCACCTCTCATAACACATTTCTTCTCTTTTTGCTTCGGGTCCTCTAATCTACGTAGACTTAATGAGCATTTCACACATTCTTTTGCCAATATATATATTTTTTTAAAGACACCATTTTTTTTTATATTTATTTATTAGAGAGAGCAAGCACAGGCAGACAGAGTGGCAGGTAGAGGCAGAGGGAGATGGAGAAGCAGGCTCCCTGCCGAGCAAGGAGCCCGATGTGGGACTCGATCCCAGGACGCCAAGATCATGACCTGAGCTGAAGGCAGCTGCTTAACCAACTGAGCCACCCAGGCGTCCCTCTTTTGCCAATATTTTTAACTCCTTTGCCTCATTATCCTCATTGTACCTGCTGCACAATCTCCCACCCTTCATGGTTTATTTGGATGATCTGCATTTTTTCCCATGCCTTGGCTACCAAACAATGTTAGAGTATCACATCCTGGCAGATAGGTACCACTACAAATTAGTATTCCCTAATTTCATCTGGGCCCTTTTCTCGAGTTCAGATCCCACAGAGGCAGAGCCTGAGATGGAGATTGGAATAGAAATGGTTTATTTGGAGATAATCCCAAATAGAGGAATAAAGGGGAGAGGGAGAAGAGGAAGGAAGAGAGAGAAAAACAGGGGGATGGGGGAAAAGAGGAACCAACACAGGGCATGTTAATGAGCAGACTGTCACTGTGGGTGACTCAGTCCCACTGGGACCTCGGAGAGACTACATAGAAACCACCTTCAAGGCATCTCACCCCACTCTTCTCTGTTGTTGGGTGAAAAAATACTATCAGGGGGCTTTAACTCCCCCTCATTCCAAGCTGTCCCATGCACAGGTCCTACAGGCTCCTGGCCTGCGAATCCCCTTAGGCTTCCACCAGAAAGCCACAGGCATGTTTGCACCGGAACCATACATCCCCAGGCCATATTGGTGAGCCACCAACAGCATACGCAGCAGCCTCAGTGTGGCCCAGCATCCTTTCCATGTCACCCTAATCACCTTCATCTCCCTTCCCTACAACCATTTCAAAAATCCTCCCGTCACTTCAAACCTCTGATGCTCCTGGTTGTGCCTTCACTCTCAGCAGACAGCCTTGCCTCCTAGTTCACAAAAAACAGTGAAGTTCTCAGAAAAGAACTCACCCACCTTCCACCAACAATTCTAGCACCCCATCTATATCTACACTCATCACTTCTCCCTTCTCCCCTCTTGAGTAGAAGGGCTTCCTGCCCCCTCTCTAAGGCCAATATCTCCACCTGTTCTTGACCTTGTCCCTTCTGTCCTCTTGGTAACTGTTCTTTGCCTTCTCTCTCCCATTCTAACATAAATGAACAGTCCTTCCTGGAATTCACCTTCCCTTCCATCTACTATCCTGTCTCTCTTCCTCTTCACACCATATTTATTAAAAGAACATCTTATGTACGTGGCCTCCAATACACGTCTTCCTTTTTTTTTTTTTTTTTTTTAAGAGAAAGAGAGACCAGGGGGCAGGGGGTGGTAGAGGCAGAGGCAGAGGCAGAGAGAGAATCTTAAGACTTCATGCCCAGCATGGAACCCAATGCAGGGCTCCATCTCCCCTCCCTGAGATCATGACCTGAGAGTCAGATGCTTAACCACCTGAGCCACTGAGGCTCCCCTCTTCCCATTTCATTTCTCTTGCTCAACAATAACTGCTCTCAGCAGCATCACAAATGACCTTCTTGTGGCAAAATTCAAAGGACACTAGTCCTTCTCTCTCTTGACTGCTCAGCAACATTTAATTGCCCAGAGTACTTTCTCTCCTGGGCTTTCATGGCATCTAACTCTTGGTTTCTTCCTTTCTCTCTGGCCACCTCCCCTCAGTGTCTTATTTCTCTCTTAAGTGATGCTGTCCTCAGCAACCCAGCATTCTCCACCAGTAGTCGCATCCATATCAACTCCTGCAGTTACCATGCTAAGGTGGAGGTCTCCTAGATCCACAGAAACAGCCCAGGTTTTTCTACTCCAGATTTAAATATACATTTGCTTAATGCTCATACTCAATTCTGTCACTGTGGCCAAATTATTAAACTTCCCTTAACCTTTGTTCCTGGGTATAAAATGGAAATAAAATTTTCAAAATTTTTAAATTTTTAAAAAAGATTTTATTTATTTATTTGAGAGAGAGAAAGAGAGAATGAGCAAGAGAGCACAAGCAGGGGGAGCTGCAGAGGGAGAGGGAGAATCAGGCTCCCAGCAGAGTAGGGAGTCCGACACGGGACTCGATCCCAGGACCCTAAGAGCATAACCTGAGCCGAAAGCAGATGCTTAAGCATCTGAGCCACCCAGCACCTCACAAAATTTTTAAATTTTGAAGTAGCTATGGTTTCATAGAAAGCTACAAAGACAGTAACCTGGTAGCCTTTACCCACTTTCTCCTGGAGGTTGCATTTTACATAAGTATAGTAGTATACTAAAACCAGGAAACCAACATTGTAACAATATGTGCCGTTCCATACCCTTTTATCACTCGTGCAGATCTGGGACCCACCACTGCAATCAAGACACAGACCTATTCCATTGCCACAAAGAGCTCCGTCATCTGTGTCTCTTTGTACCTATTTTTTTTTTCAATTTTTGTTCTTATCACATCCTTGAGAGAAGGAATGTGTGTGTTACTTGGTTTTGTGTTCTCAGAGACTCACAGAGTGCCTTGCTCTTAGAAGTCCCCGCTAAATGTTTATGAAAGCAAGGATGGAAAAAAGGCAGGGCATTCCATCCGTGGAGGCCAGAGACATCAGCCTAGTATCTGGGACAGACTCTGGTTCTGCCTAGCTCCATGTCTACAGCCAGGCACCTGAGGACAGAAGCCTTCTTCCTGGATTTTTACCTCCCGTTGAATGAGATGTTGGCAGATTTGAGAAGAGTCAGAGTGGTGAGGCTTGTCTCCCAGGAATTCCAATCGTCACATCCCCTGTCTGTAGCAGGGAGGAAGGGCTTTCTCAATCCAGCACCTTTTTTAGGAATCTCTCACATCACCCACATGGCCAGTTCCCCATTCCACCTATCTGATGTTTGTCATGCCCTGCCTCACACCATCAGCACACCGTTGCTCTTCCTGGAAGAACAGGGAGCCCGTCCTGACCTCAGCCTGTCTGCTACTCAGCTGGTGGGTGGGGCACGTTTGTCTCAAGGCTCAAGGAAACTGGTCAATCCCAAGACATGATTTAAAAATTCTGCTGAATTATATTGATCTTGACAGAGAGGTAATATTTCTCTTTGCTCAGTAAATATGATAGTTAAAAGGAGAAATCTGAAGCTGGCAAGGAAAAAAACAGTTAAGAATCTGCACAATTACACGTACACTCATAGCTACACCCCCCCACACACACACACACAGAGAACGTGTGTATGTGTGTGAACCACCAAGTTAATACTCTTATTAGGAGGAGAGATAAAGGAGTGTTTATCCAACAAAGATCTGTCTTATCCTAATAGGTTTTAATCAGGGCAAAAGTAAAATGTGTGTTCCCTTAAATAGCATGGCTTTAAGTCTCTGAGATGAAAAACCCTAGCTTGGAATCTTTGTGTCAGCAATGAGCAATTTGTGTTGTCTAGTCAGAAAGTCTCGAGGGGCAATTATTTGATTTTCAAGCTTCAAACTCATTTATCAGTTGTAGTTTATGAAGTTGGTGCAGCAGTTTGTGAGCTGATGTCATGCTTCCAGCTGGGTGGCTTGGAAATGGTCCATCTGGGGATTCATTTTCAGTGGTGGAAGTGAGAGGCGTAGAATTAAGGCAATACCTGGGCTCCCCAGCTGGGGAAATTTGGGGGTTTGGAAGTATAGCGTGCCTTGTACATTGTGTGGAGAACACACTTATCTCACATCAGAGTGTGTTTGATATTAAAGATCTGAAACACAGAGAGCACACACAGAATGGGCATGGTTAAAAGGACAGGGATCTTTGTTGTGTTCATGGGTATTTCCTCAGCGCGCAGAATAATGCCTGGAGCCTGGTGGGCTCTCAGAGAGTTTATGATGCATGAATAATCAAAATGTGTACTGTGCACAAGGGAGAAAGAATAAATAAATAAATCAATAGGTATTAAATTGCCAACAAACCCAGGGCACATTGGGTAGCAATGTTATAACTCAGACTTAGGTAAAAAGCCTACTGGATCACAGCAAAGTGAAACAGAGGAGAAGGAGAAACCAGGAGTCAGAAGAGTAAGGACAGTGGGGACAATCAGACCAGCTCTGGAAACTGACCATGCTCCAGTGCCAGCCTGCAGTGGGTTTGGGGAGATTGGTCTAGTCTGGAGGGTGGAGTTCGGAGGTGGGAGTCTGAATGACAGGCTAGACTGAAAGTCAGGTGGACAGAGCGTGGTCAAGCCCAAGCAAAACCCAGTCAGTGGTTGAATCAAGAGAAAGATTTGGTCTTATAGGGGAGGGACCTGGCAAGAACTGAGCAGGGTGGGGTCTAAATATGAGCAGAGAACTAGAGTACAGGACAACAGACCTAAAATCAAAGCCCAGGCTTATGGGGGTAATGTGCTCAATGGCTGGGGAAGGCTGTGATCTGGTGGGTTTGCACTGATGCCCAAAGCATCCAGCTTTCTAGGTCATCTCTGGCATGTCTAATGCTAAGAGTTCACCAACTGATGGGCAAAGGCTCATATAATAGGTAAGGCTGAGCCTACAGGGAAAGGGACTCAGACTAATTCCCTCACTCTGTGCCCCACAGCATCCTTAATAGGCTTCTGGGGAACCACTCATCACACTCTCAATTGCTTCCAGACTTTTGTTCATTGCTGGAGCTAGGGATTATTCCCATGTTCATTATCACTTCATCCCTAACACCAATATTGGCACATAGTAGGCTATGAATAAAAGAAAGGACCAAGGTCTCCCCATGGAAGAGGCTTAAGAAAGCAGAGACTAGGTAGAGCTGACCTGACTTACATCCCAGAAGTACCCCACCCCCCATCTGCCTTGTATTTCCTTGCATCTGCTGGGACTGGCACCAAGGAAAAGAAAGACCTGAGTCATGACCCGCCTCACAGTGGCAAATCTCTGCACCACTGCCACTTTTTCCCGGAGCGTCCCAGGTTTTCTGTTGAAATTATCCATATAACCTTTGAACAGCATATTTTCATGCCCGTGTTTTCTTCTGTGGTAGAGAGCTAGTAAGACTGTATGAGGTTCAAGGAGAGGAAAAGGGAGGAGGAGAGAAAGGAAAGAGGGAGAGGAAAGAAAGAAATGTAGAGTATCCCATGACCACTTGCACGGACTGGATTTGGGTTGCTAAGTGCCCCCACTGCGTGGTCACGGTCCCCATCCTACCCCCTCCTGCCCTCCACTCTCCCCAGCAGTGCCGTGAGAGCCATCCCAAACACAGAGGGAGCCCCCTTGTTCTGCTCTGGGCTTCACACTTTACAGATCAGCTCTGTGGTGGTTGCTGACCTCTTAGTGCTTTGGTCCTTGTAATACAATCATCCCTATCAGTGGCATAGAGCTGGAAGGTCTTGCACTTGAGAGCACCTCTGAGGCCCAAGCTAATAGCTGGAAGAAGGGCAGATGGGGCAGACAAAGACAGACTCTCTGGGTGCATGTGTTTATTTTTAAAGGAATAAGAAAAGTATTATAAATATAATTCCAACAGGGCAAAAACGTTACCCAATAGGAAATTGTAAATGCTTTAAGGAATACCAAAGAATGTAAACTGTTTGCAGAAAGGCCAATAGATGATATCATTGCCTCTACAAGGACTTGGTGTCTGAAGAAAAATAAATTGGCCCAAGAGGCAAACAGATGATGGGAACATATCTGGAATATGTGATTCTTTGCCCCTTATTTGTACAGCAAATAAGAGTAAAGGGTTTCAGGCATAATTCTAAGAGTGGGGGAGAAACAAAAAAATAAACCAAATGGTTTGGAACTAGCAGGAGTAATTTCCAGAAAGAGAGGCTCTAGAATACACGGGAAGGATCAAGAATATCAGCATTTCATTCAGGGGTGCCTGGCTGGCTCAGTTGCTAGAGCACGCAACTCCGAATCCTGGGGTTGTGAGTTTGAACCCCACGTTGGGTATAGAGAGTACCCCTCCCCCCCCCCAAAAAAATCAGCATCTCATTCAGACATAGAAAGGAAGAGATTTTCAAAACCACAATGAGCTACCACCTCACACCTGTCAGAATGGCTAAAATTACGAACTCAGAAAACAACAGATGTTGGTGAGGATGTGGAAAAAGGGGAACCCATTTTTAACTGTTGGTGGGAATGAAAACTGGTGCAGCCAACTCTTCAAAAGAGTATGGAAGTTCCTCACAGAGTTTAAGATAGAAGTACCCTACAACCTAGCAAATGTACTTCTAGGTATTTACCCAAAGGATTTAAACATAGTGATTCAAAGAGGCACATGAACCCCAATGTTTATAGCAGCAATGCCCACAATAGCCAAACTATGTAAAGAGCCCAAATGTCCATCAACTGATGAATGGATAAAGAAGACATAGTATACAAAGGAATATTACCTGGCAATCAAAAGGAATGAAATCCTACCATTTGCAACAGCATGGATGGAGCTAGAGAGTATTATACTAAGTGAAATAAGTCAGTTAGAGAAAGACAAATGTCATTTGATTTCACTCATATATGGAATGTAAGAAACAAAATAGATGAACATAGGGGAAGGGAAGGAAAAACAAAATAAGATAAAAACAGAGAGGGAGGCAAACTACAAGAAACTCTTAAGTACAGAAAACAAAATAAGGGTTGCTGGATGGGAGGTAGATGGGGGGATGGGCTAAAGGGGTGATGGGCATTAAGGAGGGCACTTGTTGGGATGAACATTGGGTGTTATTTATAAGTGATAAATCACTAAATTCTACCCCTGAAGCTAATATTACACTACATGCCAACTCAAAATTTTTTAAAAGACTAAAAAAAATTAAAAATTAAAAAAAAGAAAAGAAGGGATTTTGATTTTTCCTCATAATGCCTTTTTGCTGGTTAAGCTAATATTCACTGAGACCCAAATGGGAAGTAAAGCAGAGCTTCTGGCAAGTTTTACTCAGAGATACAGGTGGTCTTGGAATCAAGCCCAAGGATCTGTTACTAGGCTTCTTTTCCAGGAAGTAGAATGCTGGTTGGAGGCCTGGGCAGGGGACAGGATAGGCAAGGTATCAGTAGGATGAAATACATTTTAGGAACCTCATAAATACAATAATTGCCCTCATGGCATACTTTGTTGGTTTGGGACCATGCTTTTTTTTTGAATGACAAAGGTAGCCCAATACAGAAACATCTAACTAGTGTGCAAAGGGGATAGGAACACACACCCCATAGTGCTATACAATATAAATGCAAAATACAGTTTACTAGGGGAAACTTATAAGCATAGAAGCAGCCGAGAACAGAGTTCATACCATGCCCTGAGCTATTTCTCCCAGGAAAGCATACTTAGGCTGAGACTAAACAGATCTCTTCCCAAGAAGAACTGTTATACAATATGCTGCATACTTACAGGGAAAGGTAACTGTGTAATGATGGCAGCTTCCAAATCAAGTTGCTAGGAAGGGGAGCTGTCTCTTATCTCTAAAGGAAAGATAATAATAATAATACCTATCTCATAAAGCTACTAGGAAGATTAAGATAATCAATACATATAAAGCATGCAGAATGCTCTTTAACACAAAGGAAGCATTTATTAAAATTTTTTTATTGAAAAGCATGCATCAAGTGTCAACTATAAATCAAATCCTGTTTTAGGTGCTGAAAACACAATGGTGAACTTGAGGCTTCTATTCTAGTGGGTATGGCAGATGATAAATCAATAAACAACCAATGTAAAATACAATGACATATAATAACGAGTACTCTAAAGAAAATAAAGTTATGAAAGTGCTTTTTCACATTGTGTGGCATGATATTTGACAAAGAT
>RCUC01140848.1:0-65268 GCA_003697995.1 Taxidea taxus jeffersonii | reverse complement strand
CAAGATCAAAAGCTTTTGCACAGCAAAGGAAACAGTCAACAAAACCAAAAGACAACTGACAGAGTGGGAAAAGATATTTGCAAACGACATATCAGATAAAGGGCTAGTATCCAAAATCTACAAAGAGCTTAGCAAACTCAACAGCCAAAGAACAAATAATCCAATCAAGAAATGGGCAGAGGACATGAACAGACATTTCTGCAAAGATGACATCCAGATGGCCAACAGACACATGAAAAAGTGCTCCACATCACTGGGCATCGGGGAAATACAAATCAAAACCACAATGAGATACCACCTCACACCAGTCAGAATCTCTAAAATGAACAAGTCAGGAAATGACAGATGCTGGCGAGGATGTGGAGAAAGGGGAACCCTCCTACACTGTTGGTGGGAATGCAAGTTGGTGCAACCACTCTGGAAAACAGCATGGAGGTTCCTCAAAAAACTGAAAATAGAGCTACCTTATGACCCAGCAATTGCACTACTGGGTATTTATCCTAAAGATACAAACGTAGTTATCCAAAGAGGCACGTGTACCCGAATGTTTATAGCAGCAATGTCCACAATAGCCAAGTTATGGAAAGAACCTAGATGTCCATCAACAGATGAATGGATAAAGAAGAAGTGGTATATATATACAATGGAATACTATGCAGCCATCAAAAGAAATGAAATCTTACCATTTGCGACGACATGGATGGAACTAGAGCATATTATGCTTAGCGAAATAAGTCAACTGGAGAAAGACAACTATCACATGATCTCCCTGATATGAGGAAGTGGAGATGCAACGGGGGTGAGAGTTAAGGTGGTAGGAAAAGTAAAAATGGAAGAAGATGGGATCGGGAGGGAGACAAACCAAAAGAGACTCTTAATGTCATAAAACAAACTGGGGGGGTGGGGGGAAGAGGGGTTGGGAGAGGGTGGTGGGGTTACATTATTGTTTAAATAAAGCTTAAATTAAAAAAAAAAATCTCTTTCAAAACTGGAGGGAGACAAACCAAAAGAGACTCTTAAAGTCATAAAACAAACTGAGGGGGGGTGGGGGGGGGGGGGGGGTGGGAGGCAAACCAAAAAAAACTTTTAAAGTCATAAAACAAACTGAGGTGGTTGGGGGGGAGGGGTGTTGGGAGAGGTGGTGGGGTTACATTATATGTTTAAATAAAACTAAAAATTTCAAAAAAAAATTCCTTTATCTCTACCCCCAGGATATATGTTAGTATTCATCCTCCAAGCTTATGGCTCACTGATATATGTCTGAAAGGTCTCATGACTAAGGTTTTACTAGACAGTAATAAATGAACTTTTCCTAACAATAGCTAGCCCCGCAAGATCATTGCTTCCAGATTCCTTAGAGACTTATGCTATCCTCGCTTCCAGATTCCTTAGAGACTTATGCTATCCTTAGCCCTCTCCCAACTTGAAAGTTTATAATCAGTCACTCCTCACAACTCCTGTGAAGCTCTTTTTGCCCATGGATGCCGTCCCTGTGCTTTAATAAAACCACCCCTTTTGCACAAAGACGGTTCAAGAATTCTTTCTAGACAATTTGCTCCCAAACCCCAACATTTTTACATCATTGCTGGCTTACTGCTGTCAGTTGTCTCTCTTCCCCACCAAAAAAAAAAAAAAAAAAAAAAAAAGACCGAATATTTTTATTTATTCCCATCCCTTTCACCAAACATATAAATAGAAATAGAAACTTTCAATAGCTGCCTTCTGCTAAGATCCACCCTCTCACCAAAAAAAGTTTTAATTAAAATAAGAAACCACACTCTGAACTCCACAAAGCCCTCACGACTACCTTCAAACTATAACTTTGGCCTTACTTCGCATTGTAGTATTTTTCATATTGGTCTATCCCTTGTCCCAAACTTCCCAATCTTTCATAATTTTGGTCTCACACGCTTTAAACACCAGCTTTTCTGTGAGGTTTACGAATCCGTTCTCACAGTCAAAATTAACTTTCTCCTCAACATTCCTCAGCAACATCTCCTCTGTTTAGCAGATGTTCTGCCTTGCCTTAAGTTAATTGTCAATGACTGTTTCTCATACTAGGTAAGCTTCCTGAAGGCAAGACTCATGTCTCCGCAATGTTCTCCAAAAAACAGAAACCAAACTAGGGAGCAGTGGGTGAAGGGAAGGAATCAGCATGAGGCCAGAGGAAAAAACAAAAGCAGATGGCCCGGTCTCCAATCAGTGGGTTCATCTTAGGCAAGCCCCAAGACCTTTCTAGGCTTCAGTTGAACTTACATGTAAAAACCACACTAGGGTACGCCTGGGTGGCTCAGTTGGTTAAGAGGCTGCCTTCGGCTCAGGTCATGATCCCAGTGTCCTGGGATCAAGTCCCACATCAGGCTCCCTGCTCGGCAGGGAACCTGCTTCTCCCTCTGCCTCTGCCTGCCACTCTGCCTGTGCTCACTCCGCTCTCTCTCTGACATAAATAAATAAAATCTTTAAAAAAAAATACACTAGGACTGCTTTTCACATAAACCAAACGAAGAACAGAAAAACTAAGAACGAAAAATAAACGTCACATGGAAATAATCTCAAGGGGGGGCAAAAAATGTTATCTACCCAAAGTAGTCTCCTTACAATCATTCATTCTCCTTTCCTAATGCTTTCCATCCACGTTAAACAACGTTTATGAACGAAACACAAATGTTCTTCACCGCCCTGAGAAATCTGAGTCCTTGTATCTTACCAGCTTCATACTGTATTAACCTTCCCCTTCATTCTCTGCACGTCTCACACTGAACCTGAACTCTGAAAAACCTTCCTTGAATCTCCGACTCTGGACCAAGACCAAGTATGTGCTCAGTCATCTCGGCTTCAGTGTAGCATTTTCCACTTACTGGAAACAAATAGCAGCAATCTTTGTCTACCCAGGTTAAAGCCAAGGTTCCTGAGAGGAAGGAGTGTGTCCGTCTTCTCAATCACTGCTGCATCCCCCAGTCCCAGCACAGGACTACCTGGCACCCCATTAGCTCTCTGGAGTTGCTGCTGGATACTGAATGAAAACTCATGTTACAGTAAGTGCTGTCACTGAGCCCAAATACGGGGTCTCCAGATCGGCCTAAGGGCTCTCTGAGGGCCCTCATCGCTTTCCTAAAACAGGGCGACAATTTCCCAGGAGGAAAAGTTCAGACCAAGGCGGCAGATTCCCCTCAAACCTCCAGGAGCCAGGGCGGCAGGAGACAGAGAGACGCCAGCCAGCTCGCCCTGCGGCGCAGACACGTGGGTAGAAGAGCCGCATCCACCGCCTCTGCCGGCCTGCCCATCTTACCTGGGTCCAAAGGGCCCGCTCTTATCCACCTCTTCCCCTCCACGCCGCCCCGCTTCTCACCTGGCGCTCTCCCTGAGCGCTGTATTTGTTCCCTTTACTCAGCCCCAGGGATTTCTCCAGCAGCGTCAACTCCGCGCCCGCCGCCATCTTCCGGCAGGAGCTCCTGGCAGGGGCGGGACCAGGACAGCAAGGTTCTCCTGCATTGGCTGGGAGGGAAGGCCCAGTCCCACAAACGGCACCAGCTATTGGCTGAACGCCGGGGAGCGTGGAAAACGTGCCTGAGCGAGGAGGCGGGGCCAAGGTAAGGGGCGGGGCGGAAAGATGGGTGTAAGACAGGTGGAGAGGTGGTGGCAAAGAATTCTGTGAGTTCTTGGAGCTCTTGAGGACGTATTGGCATAATGGGCTTTGGTGTTGCAGTAGACGGAGTCTGCCAATTTCTAGACAGCAGGCTGTTGTCCTGGTTGGCAGAGTTAACTGGTTAGCTGATTTGACTAAGAGACTTTTTATGCGTAATTAGAATCGACATTTACCGTAGCTTGGCTTGGGAATCTCTGAATTTGGACAAATTAAATAGCAAAGAGTTCACGGTCTATTAGGAATTTCTAACAGGATGTTATTCATGGGGATTTTAATTGTATTGGAAAAACAAATTTTTCTTCTTTCAGTATACAGCTCAATAGTAGCAGAGCATTAAAATTTAAAGATTATTTATAGAGCACTGGGTATATTAGATACCATCAAGCAATTCTTGTGGCCCAAGAAAATCAGCCATCAATAGTTTTAATGATCTTATTTGCAATACTACAAAGATAAAGTATTGATGTAATTTATGTAGCTTTTATCAAGTACATAAGAAATGCACATAACATTTTCCCCTTGAACTGTTATATGCTTACGTCTTTAAGGAGAAAATGGGTAATGTATGTTGAAGCCTGGACTACTTCCAAAAGATTTCTGGAATTTTTTTTCCACATTGAAAAGTGAATAAACAAAATGTGTATTAGTCTGAGAGAAATGAAGTACTACAAGGTAGCTCATCACTAATTCAGAAATATGGCCATTTCATAGGGAAATGCTGTCCATGTATGATACCTTCCTTACCCCCAAATACTAATGAGTTAACAATGGCAGCAGAAGTAAATGTAAGGAAAAGGAAAGTTGGTCAAATCAACATAAACAAAATACAAAGGAAATTCCCGTGGAAGTGGATTATTGCACATTGATTTTCTATTTTCCATATACAGAGAATTGGATGACTATTTCATTACTTCCTAAAAGGCCAGTTCTCTGAGAAAATTCACCTATTTTCAGTATTTAGGTTCGGGTTCTGCTTATAATAAAAAATTTAAAAAATTCCACAGTTATGTAATTCCAGTGGATGGTATATTTAAAATAAGTCTTGACCCAAATGACCTGAACTATGATTTGAGCTCCAAGATAAAAAAATAACTGAATGGAAATCCCCCTAAATGATATAAGTGATAATTTGAAGGAGTAAGATTGGATAATAGGTAGAATATCATCTTTAAAGTTATCCAGTTCAAATTATTACAGATAGATTTTGTAATTAAAAAGAAAATTTGTTTTAATGTAGATAGAAGCTTCTTCCTTTTGAGCCCTGAAGTTTTTTAAATATTGAATTTCTTTTTGTTTTCTGGTATTCTTACCTTTTTTGTGGATGTTTATGAATGGGATGGGAGGAAACTGGTGAACCAATGCAGTGCTTCTGAGATGAATGGGAAGGGAGATGGTGCCATATAAAAGAGGCAAATTTAAACTGGATTCCAGGAGCCAGAGGTTCCATACTCTATTCAGCACTAACTGGTTCGGTCACTCTAGGCATGCAGTTAGCCTTATTAAGACTCAGTTTCCCCAAATATAACCCCCGTGGGCTTGAATTCTGTCTGGTACCTTTTGGTGTTGACATTATGTCTTTCAATGTTTAAGGTAAAGCACATGTATTTCACTTTTTGCCTTAAAGTGAACATGCAATTTTGTATACTTTTGCCTTAAGTGAACATGTATTTTTATACAACTAATGTAATTTTGTAATTGTAATTTTGAAATGTAACTGCACACTAAAGTAATTTTGTATGGTTAGCTGGAAAGTCTTTTGTTGTATGTATTTTTTTTTTGACCAGTCTTTTTAAAGATTTTATTTATTTGACAGAGAGCACGCACATGAGTAAGGAAAGAGACAAAGGAAAAGCAGACTTCCCCTGAGCAGGGAGCACGATGTGGGGCTCCATTCCAGGACCCTGAGATCCTGACCCAAGCAGAAGGTAGATGCTTAACTGACTGAACCAGCCAGGTGCCCCTGCTTCTTCTTTCCATCCTAGGTTCTGTTTCCTCTCCTTGGAATCACCCGGCCCCTTCTGTGTCCCATTGCTGTGTATGACCCGGACTTCACCTAACCCTGCCACGCAGGCAGTGCTCACCACTGCATGCTCTACCTTCTTATTCCATGACAAACGGGTGAGGCCAAAAGGCAATCAAAGGCTTTGGAGAAGGAAGGCGGTAATCAGGAGCTGACAACTGCTGCCTGACCACAGGCTTGTTACAGGACTGCAGGGCCTTGATGTTTGTTACCTCGGGGTGAAGGGAGGGTTGCAGGACAGTGCACTGAATAGGAGATCTCCAAACACATGGTAATGAATCTGATCGTTGTTTGGCCCCAAGTTAGAGATAAAAATGAATAGGAGGTATGCCTGGGGATTCGAGGTGCTTCTAATCTGCCCTCAAAGAAGAGTGTGCATTACCAAGTCCCTTCAGAACTAGAGTTTCCAACTCTTTCCAAGCAGGTGGTCACTTTCCCTTCTAGAGGAAGCCCCAGGAGGCCTGCAGGCTGCAGGGCCACACACAGAAGTGGCACCCAAGCACACCTGCAGGGGGCAGCCATCTTTCTCTGGGCGTTTTGTGAGATGGGTGCTCCAGACCCCAGCTTGAAGGGGTTAGGAATGTAGGGAACCCTACACCCAAAGCTTCCTTTGCCCCTTCAACAGCTGGACATGCCATGTCCAGTGCTCGAATATGTCTTTAATAAATGCAGATCTATTTCAGAAACTTTGACATGATCTACCGTGGCTGCCTGTGTGTCCTCCTTATTTACTTCCTCAGGAACCCAGAGGGAAACTAATCCTTGCTGAGCACTATTGTGTGTGTGCTCAATGTGTTAGCATAACGTATATTGTCCAATCTCTACAAAAATTGTAGAGATGTGTGACCCTCCAGATGTGATTCAAGTCAGGACATTTGGATACAATCAACAGTATTTACTCTAGGTGGGGAGTACAGAAGAGGATTTTAGGAAGTTCACAATAATGTTAGGTTGGAGGCTAGAGAAATAATCTCAAACCTAGGGTTCCAAAACCAAGTTGGAGAATTGGCCTGTTAGGAGACTTCTACCAGGGGTGTCTGGGTGGCTCATGGGTGGGCTCATGGGCTCATGGGACCATGCCTTCGGCCCAGTCATGATCCCAGGGTTGTGGGATCCAGCCCCGCGTCGGGCTCTCTGCTTCTCTGCTCAGCGGGGAGCCTGCTTCCCTTCCTCTCTCTCTGCCTGCCCCTCTGCCTACTTGTGATCTCTGTCTGTCAAATAAATAAATAAAATCTTAAAAAAAAAAAAAAAAAGAAACTTCTACCATATGTGTCATGGCTACAAAGTGCAGACACTATAAATTAGATGTTACTGTAGCTGCTACTACTAACAGCATCAATGCCGCTTCTGCCTCAGGGACATGACCTTCAAATCACGCGGGAACTTCTCTTTCATCGTTACCTGTGGAAGCGGGTTCCCTGGCCTCCAGCTTTTCCAGCAGAAATGGCAGGTCCACGCACAGCGGCTTCCTAACATGCCACACCTCTGGATCAAAGTTCTGATTGGCAGAACTTAGTCACTTGCTTGTGTCCACGGCTGTAAGCTAACCCAGGAAACTGAGTTTTGACCTCCATATTCAAGGGGAATTGATTTTATCTTTTTTTAATAAAGATTTTATTTATTTATTTGTTTGACAGAGAGAGAAAGAGAGAGAGAGAGATCCATCACAAGTACAGCAGGGCTGGAGACAGAGAAAGAGAAGGAAGCAGACTCCCTGTTAAGCAAAAAGCCAGGACTCTGAGATCATGACCTGAGCTGAAGACAGGCTTACCCCACTGAGCCACCCAGGCGCCCCTCATTATATCTTTTTTTTAAAGATTTTATTTATTTATTAGAGAGAGAGAGAGAGAGAGAGAGAGAGCACAGGCAGACAGAGAGGCAGGCAGAGGCAGAGGGAGAAGCAGGCTCCCTGGCGAGCAAGGAGCCCGATGTGGGACTCGATCCCAGGATGCTGGGATCATGACCTGAGCTGAAGGCAGCCACTCAACCAACTGAGCCACCCAGGCGCCCCTCATTATATCTTTGTCTCTAGTACCATGACTAAATGATGGACCTAATGGAGGTAGTCATTATACAATGCTTATCTTCTCTGCATGGTGGGAACAATATAACTATAAAAAATATATAACTATCAAAAACTATAGCTATTTCTATAACTATCAAAAGTGGGGAGATAAGATGAAGAACATACAGAAATGAGACTAGCTTGCTAATTGGTATTGGTTAGAAGAAAAAAGCTATTATTTCACATTAGGTGCTGAAGGAGCAGGAAGGAAGGAGAAAGAAAATATTTCTAGAAAATTCCAGTATTGTTCATAATAGGTAAGTGATAGACAGTATCTCAAAGAGGAGAGGATTCAGTTATTATATAAAGGTATTATTCTAAAGGTAACCTTAAAGCAAAAATATAAACTTTCTTAAGCACCAAAAGAAAGAGAAATGCAAGCAAATAAAGCAGACCATGTAAGTGGATGGCTGCATTTCTGCCTGTACCCATTTAACAGAACTGAGGCCAAGTATATGGATTATATTAATAAATACATAGGTTTAATTCACCTATAAAAGAAAAGGATTTTATTTTTTTAAAGATTTTTTGTATTTACAAAAAATAGAGAGAGAGAGAGTACATATGAGCAAGGAGGAGTGGCAGAGGGGGAGGGAGAAACACATTCCCTGCTGAGCAGAGAAACCTGACACAGGGCTCTATCCCAGGACCCTGAGATCATGACCTGAGCCGAAGGCCCCAAAAGGATTTTAGAACTGTCTAACAAGGCAAAATTCACACGATGCTGTTTACAAGAGCACATCCAAAAGAACAAAGGGGACTTTATAATGCTAAAGGCTACAATATAGGATAAAGATAAAATAGTGATTAATGTTCTGTACCCAGAAACATGAGAAAATTTTCACCAGGAGATACAACAGTAGATGGCAGGAGAAGTAGAAACTCAGGAATAATATGAGCCTTTACTATATCTCCCTCAATCTGAGACGAGCAAGCAGAAGAAAAATCAGGAAGAATTTAGAAAATCCAGAGAGATAAGCAGTAATTTAGAACATATACGTATGTACAACTCTCTGAAACCTGATAAGTAGAGGAAACACCTATGTATTAGCTTTCCTGTGGCTGCTGTGACAAATTCCTACCATCTTGGTGGATTGAATTCATTTGTCGCATTCTGGAGATTAGAAGTCCAAAATTAGTTTCACTGTGCCAAAATGAAGGTGTCGGCAGGCTTCATCATTCCAATCAAGGCCAGCGTCTTCAGATTTCTTTCTGTCCCATCTTCACGCACCCATCTCCTTTGTGTGTGTCAAGTCTCCCTCAGTCCCGCTCTCATAAAGACCCTTGTAGTGGCATAGAAGTCCCAATTGGATAATCCAGGATAATTTCCCCATCTATAGATCCTTAATTATATCTGCAAAGACCCTTTTTCATATTCCTTTATAGCATAATATATTTCCAGGTTCTCGGGATTGGATCCGATATATTTGGGGGCCGTTGTCAGCCTCCCATACTTTCATTTCGAGTGCACATGAACATTCATGAAAATTTATTGCATCTTAGATCATGAAGAAAAAGAAATTGAAAGGTAATAAATTCTAAAGAATAAAAATAATTTGTGGCCACAATGCAGTAGAATAAGAAACTAATAAAAATAAAAATTTAAAAAGACTTCTCTTAGACATGTAAAAACATTTTAATAAGCAACTCTTGGGCCAACGAGGAAACTCAGGGTAAAATAACAGAATCTTGTGGATCTATGAATGCAGTTATGATGGGAAAATTTATACTGTGAAATATTTATATGAATAAAAGTGAAAAATAAATTAAAATAAAATTGTAGTGTAAATAATTTAAAAATAAGCCAGGGGGAAGCACAAGGGAAGAAGTGATAAATGTAAAAGAATTGTGTAAGAAAACAACAATAACAACAAAAGAGTAGAACCTATGAATAAATTCAAATTGCAAAAGGTGAAAAATTCACAAAATTAACAAACCACTAGCTACTATGTAGTGAAAAACATAGGAGAAAGCATAAGTACACAGAATTAAAAGTGACAAGGGCAATGACCATCCTAACAGAGAGAATTTTAAAAATCATGAGATTTACTTTGTAGAAGTCTCTGTAAATAAATATAAACTTAGATGATGTTTCCTACAAAAATTTTTTGAACTTTTTTTCTGGAAAAATGCAATGTAATCAAATTGACACCAGTGAGGAAGAACCTAAAGTTTCCATAGTAACTACTATGGAAGCAGTAGAGGAACTAGTAAAAGAACTGTCTCACAAAAAAGTACTAGTTCCAGATATGTCCACCATGGAATTCTATCAAAGTTAAAGATCACATCATCTCAATGCTGGTTAAACTACTCCAGAGCAAAGAAGAAAAACTTGGAAATTTGATTTATAAAGAGACTAAAACATTGATCTCTAAACCTGTCAATGATAATATCTCTAAACAAGAAAACTACAAAAACAATCTCAGTTATAAATATATATGTTAAAATTCATAAACAAATATGTGGAATTCATTCCAAGAATCCTAGGGTGGTTCAACATTAGGAAATCTGTTAATATCATGTTAGTATGGCCCAGGAGAAAGATCATCTAATCATCATTGCAGGCTCAGAAAAGTCCTTTGACATTGTTCAATACTCATTCATATTAAGGACACTCAATAAAATAGGAATTGATATATATGTGTGTGTGAGTGTGCGTGTGCATGCACATGTGTGTGCCAAAATCCCAAAGGTAGAGAGTTTGCTTTTTATTTAATGGGAGAACATTAGAAGCTTTCTTGTTAAAATTAGGAAAAAAGCAAGAGAACTCACCATCTCCACTATTTCATAACACTGTGTGTGAGAGTTTTAGCCAATGCTCTTAGATAAGAAAAAGTAACTAGAGGCATTCAAATGGAAATGAGGGGTCAAAATCTTTGTGTAGAGAATTTGATTTTATATCTTGAAAACTCAAGATAATCAATGGAGAAATTACAAGTAAGAGAATTTATCAAAGCAGCAGATTATAAAAGCAACATAAAAAATCAACAGAAGTTGTAATTAAAGCAAAGATCCCATTTGTATTAAATATTAAAAAATGGAGATATAAAAGCACAAGTGTTAGTCATGTGAATAACAATATAAAAACACAAAGCTGAAAAAGTACGGTTGAACAAATGGACAGACATGCCATATTCATTTATAAATTACCAAATTTTCTTTTATTAATGTGGTGAATCACAGTGATTGATTTGCAAATATTGAACCTCTCCTGCAGCCTGGGAATAAATCCCATTTGACTGGGGTGAAGAATTCTTTTAATGTACTGTTGGATTCGATTTTGGTGGTATCTTGTTGAGAATTTTTGCATCTATGTTCATCAGGGATATAGACTTGTAATTCTCCTTTTTAGTGGTGTCTTTGTTTTGGAATCAAGGTCATGCTGGCCTTGTAGAATTAGTTTGGAACTTTCCCTTCCATTTCTACTTTTTGGAACAATTTGAGAAGAAAAGGTATTAAGTCTTTAAATGTCTGATAGAATTCACCTGGGAAGACATCTGGCCCTGGACTTCTGTTTGTTGAGAGATTTTTGAATACTGATTCTATTTCTTTGTTGGTTATGAGTGTATTCAAACTTTCTATCTCTTCCTGTTTCAGTTTTGGTAGTTTGTATATTTCTAGGAATTTATACATTTCTTCCAGATGGCCCAGTTTGTTGGCATATAATTTTTCATAATATTCTCTTACAATTGTGTATCTGGGGTGTTGGTTGTTATTACTTCTCTTTCATTCATGATTTTATCTATTTGGGTTATTTCTCTTTTCTTTTTGATAAGACCACAGATACATGGAGGTAAAAGAATATCCTAGTAAAGAATGAATGGGTCAGCCAGGAAATTAAATTAAGTTAAATTAAATTAAATTAGAAATTAAAAAATACATGGAAACAAATTTCAATGAAACCATGATGATCCAAAACCTTTGGGATGTAGCAAGGGCAGTCATAAGAGGGAAGCATAAAGCAATACAGGCCTACCCTAAGGAGCAAGAAAAATCTCAAATACACAACCTAACCTTATACCTAAAGAAGCTAGAAAAGGACTGAATAAAGCCTAGAGCGAGCATTGGAAGGGAAATAATAAAGATTAGAGCAGAAATAATTGATGTAGAAACAAACCAACAAACAAAACCCAGGAGAATAGATCAACAAAACTAAGAGCTGGTTCTCAGAAAGAATTAATAAAACTGATAAACCCCCAGCCGGACTTATCAAAAAGAAAAGAGAAATAACCGGGATCATGACCCGAGCCAATGAGGACATTCAACCGACTGAGCCACCCAGGTGCCCTCAACTCACCTTTCTGTTCTCAAGCCCGTAGAGTTCTAACTTCCTGCTATTTCCTTTCTCTGTGAGTATGGTGAACAGATGCATGCTCTTCTTCTTCCTTTTTTTTTTTTTTTAAGATTTTATTTATTTATTTGACAGAGGGATAACACAGCAGGGGGAACATCAGACAGAGGGAGAGGGAGTAGTGGGCTCCTGAGCAGGGAGCCCAATGCAGGACTCGATCCTAGGAGCCTGAGACCATGACCTGAGCTGAAGGCAGACGCTTAATGACTGAGCCATCCAGGCACCCCTGATGCATACCCTTCATTCAATGTTAGGCATAAGAAAGAGCAGAAAGTGAATTTTATTTAAAATTAAAATCATGTGTTGTAATGAACGCTGGGTCTTATACACAAATAATGAATGAATCATTGAACACCACATCAAAAACTAATGATGTATTACATGGTGACTCACATAACAGTAAAAAAAAAATGAAAAAAGTAATCAATGAATATATTTCTTAGATGGATTGGAGATATCCCTGTCAAGACAGCCTGACTCATAATAAAAATAACTTGAGGATTTGATTTTGTCAGATGGAACACTTCTCTAATCTGCTGTTTTAAATCCACAGTACCTTAGGATACAAATTGAACGTCAAATGAAATTAATTTGGCAAGTGGAACATGAACTGGCTGACTTTCCTTTTTGGGCCCAGGCCTGACAGCTTTCTGTATGTCATATTGGCATCTGTTAAAATGAGCTGCATATGCCAGAAACTGTTACTGTATCAGATTGCTCTTCGGGGTGCCTATTAGACAATTTTCAGATTCAGGAGGGAGCTTAGCTTTCTATTTCAAAACATGTGGGAGTTTTGAACCTGTGTTTAAGTGACATCAACTGTGAGGAGAATAGGTGCTGTATGTACCACGTGTGCTGGCTTCTCTTTGTCACAGAGACCTCCTATTAAGCCATTACTATGTGCCAAGCACTGAACCAAGCATGAGGGACACATCAATGAGCACCCCACCTCCCCATCAAACTTAGGGTGTCTTGAGGGAAGAGACTGGAAAACAGATAATTGCAATCCTGTAGTAGATAATGATTGGGAAGTAGAGTCAATGGCAAGAACACACAGAGGGACACTTAACGTGGGGAGGTCAGGGACATTTCCAGGAGGTCCTGGTACCCAAGCCAAGACTTGAAGGATGAGCAGTTTGGTTGGGACAGAGGTAGGGTGGTTTGGTGTTGGGGGAGAGTTCTGGGTGGAGGGAATTGCATGTGCACAGACTGTATTTGTGAAGAGAACCTGATTCTTTGCAGGAACTGCCCAGGGTGAGTACTTAGAGGGGAGGCTGGACAGGTAAGAGGTGCTGGATAAGAAGGGCCTTGTTAAACTGCATGCAGAAGTCTTTACTTCAAAGTCTCTTAGGTGCATCAAATTTAGCATGTCTGAAGTGAGCTCTCTGTGCTGTCTCATGCCCTCTCCCCAGGGCTACCCCTTATCTCCTATCTCTGTTTCACTGAATGACATGCAAACATTTGCCCAAGTCAGAAGTCCAGGTGCCATCCCTGACTCTTACCTCTCCATCATGTTCCAGTGTGGCCAACAGAGGGTGATTCAAGGCCCAACACAATCTTCCTTCTCCTGCCTCCCCAGCATAGGCAGACTGGCTAAGGGGGTCTATACTAGATCTGTGTTTGGGCCCAGATTTCCTTCTGGTCACTGTTACCCCATGCATGATGCTCTGCTGTTCCCCATCCTCATTGCTCATGCCTTATCATGAGCACCATCATTGACCATTTGGAATTTTTCAGCTACCTAGAGTAGCTCTTACCTGGGGAACATTTTTTCTGCCTTGAGTCCCAATATCCATTTGGTCCTCTTCCCTTCTGCCATCCACCCTGCAGCTCCAGACATCTATCCAAACTGTCAGTCTATTTTGGCAGTGTCCTGCTAAGGACTGAGAATTTAGTCCAGACTCCTTGGCCCAGCAGCTAAGGTCTTGACCACCATTGACTTCTTCAGACTCATCTTTTGACACTTCTTCCCTTATGGTGTCTTCTCCAGCCCTGCCTGTCTCCTCACAGTCCTGAAAGTTCCCTGTGCCCTCTTGCCTTTGAACATTTGCATCTGTGTTTGTCCCCACCAGAAATGCCTCCACACTCCTACTCTTACCCTCACCTAGGGCTGGGGCTCTGAGCTCTCATAGTAACCTTGGGAATGCTCTCTCAACAAGAAGTACCCCGCTGCATTGAAACTGCTTTCTTGTCTCTCTGCCTGCCACCAGCAAACCTTCCGAGGGCATAGACTCTGTCCTGTTTATTGCAGAGTCATCAACACCTGACACAGGCTCAGGACAGAAATGGAGATAAATTCATTTGTTGAATAAAAAGAGGGAGGTGCAAAGCAACAGAATGATGTAGAAAGCTAGTCCGATGGGTCAAAATGATTAACAGGCAATGAAGATATGGTAGAGTTCTGCCTTTAAGTAGGTGTTAAAAACCCCAAAGCAAGAAATCCATATGTGAGCAGTAGGCCAGTGCAAATGAAATGATTCAGAAAACACAAATTGGGAGTTGGCAAGCAGTTTCCTCAAGGAAAAATCATTTCCTTCAGCGGCCCCCAATCAGTCATTTACTGATCACCTGAACCACCTTCCTTGAGCTCAGGAAGTGGCCATTTATCATCTCATCAACACCATCTCACTGTCATACTTGTCATCGGACTATTATATTTGTCTCTCACTGTTGTGCCCCAGACACCACGCTAAGCTCTTTACTCGTACTAACTTGTGGATCCTCACAACACGGGTAAGAAAATGTGTTTTCAGAGGATTCAGAGAGAGAAGTACCTTAGAAGAATGAAAGAATGCAATTTCCCCCAGGTTTTGAGGACTTCCCCTGCTGGATGGGTTCCTTGCAGCCTCGTAGCTCTCAGACTCAGTGGCATCTCAAGGAAGCTCTAGACTCTTCTTGGAGACAGCACTTCATTAGAACTCAGCTAGAGCGTGGCCTGAGAGCCACCCAGGGGTCACTGCTATGCCATGGTGGCTTACCCGCCGCAGCTGCTGCTGGTGCCAACATTGTTGCTGAACTGAGAATGTGTTAGGGGAGAGCTGTTGGCCCAGCTTCAACCTCAGCCCCAGAGGTGATGATGGCAGATAATCCCGGGATTTATAGCAGCAGAGTATCTGCCCAGTGTGTCTGGAGGAAGGTCCAAAGGCGAAGTGTGTCCTCTGTGCTCCCCTTAAAGTGAAGAGTTAGCCTGTGACCAGCATACACTGACCCATGTCTTGGGGCAGGCTAATTCTTTCTCATAAGAGCAGTACAGGCTGTTGGATGCTTATGTGCCCATAGAGCTACTTCTTTTCAGCTGCTCTGGGTCACCTTTTCTCTGAAGACTTTCCTAATCCATCCATACCTCTGCTCCTGACCACAGCAGAGCAAAAGCTGGGCACTCCTCCTTTTGGGTCCCACTGAACTCTACAGGTACTTCCAACAAAGCACTTGCTACACTTCATATCTGGGACTCTTCCAAGTAAGCAGTAAGTCACTGGGAAGGTGGCTGGCACAGAGTTATCATTCAATAAATATTTCTAGAATGAGCAAATGAAGAAGATTAAATGAATAGTAATCATAGGAATGAAATCTTAGGGAGACAGAATAACATTGAAGAAAGAGGATGGGCTTTACAGTGGTCCAAACTATACATACATGCAAGGACTGGCAGACCCCATGCTGGTGTTGAAAGGCCCCACTTGTCCCCATTTATGGAAGATATGGTTGAATTCCTACACAAAAGCTATTTTCCTTCCTTTTCTTCTATACAATAGAGCACAACTTCAATAATACTGGCAGAAAATACAGAGGCAAAGCTAATGAACCAAAAGTTTGATCATTTTGTTCCCAAGTAGGTAACTATTTTTTCATGGTCTTTTATTGCTAATAATTTTTAGAATGGATTTTTAGAAGTTATTCTTAGTCTCTTTTGCAAACTTCAGCTCAGTTTAGACTTATTTCCCAACAATATTCATGTATATATTGGTTACAGTTGTCTAAATAACAATTCTGCAGACTCAGAAGCTTAGCACATACAAATTGATTTCTTACTCGTGTCACTGTTGAGTGTGGGTCTCTGATCAATAGTCATTTATTTTTAAAAAATTTTAAAAAGATTTTATTTATTTACTTGACACACAGAGAGAGATCACAAGTAGGTAGAGAGAGAGAGGCAGGCAGAGAGAGAGGAGGAAGCAGGCTCCCCGCTGAGCAGAGAGCCCTATGCGGGGCTCGATCCCAGGACCCTGAGATCATGACCTGAGCTGAAGACAGAGGATTTAACCCACTGAACCACCCAGGCACCCTGATCAATAGTCATTTAAAAACTCAGGCTCAGGGGTGCCTGGGTGGCTCAGTGGTTAAAGCCTCTGCCTCCAGCTCAGGTCATGATCTCAGGGTCCTGGGATCGAGCCCCATATTGGACTCCCTGCTCGGCGGGGAGCCTGCTTCCCCCTCTCTCTCTGCCTGGCTCTCTGCCTACTTGTGACCTTTGTCTGTCAAATAAATAAATAAATTAATTAATTAAAAAAAAACTCAGGCTCAGCTAGTCTAGTGGCTCTGTGATCACTGAAGACCTCAAAGTCCATCTCTGGACCCTTTCAATCTGAACTATGGATGGAAACACTGGAAGAACATTGAGGGCCATGTCAAGTGCTATGGGCTAGCATTGAAATTGTCACACGTCACTTCTTTCCCCATGCTATTGGGTAGAACTCTGTTGTGAAGTTTCACCCAACTGAGGAGAGGCTGAATAATGGATTCTGTGTATCTGCTGGTTCTTTGACTTTTGCCCCTGGTTCCATTTTCCATTCTCTTTAGCTCTGCTTTGGGCTCCAGAAGACTGACATCAGCTTATGGACGACATTACCCAAGATTTCTCACCCTCCGGCTTCCAGAAAGTGTCATTGTGGGAGGCACAGATAGGGGATTGCAGGGCTAGAGTTTGGAGTTTATATGCCTTACTCTCTTCTCCCATTTATTGGGCTGTCTGATAGAGTCTGACTCAATTTTTGATGTTTGTTGGCTGACAGCTTTTAGGCTGCTGGCTAACCCTTCCAGCACACACCTGGTGCTTTATGTAAGGAAATTCCACACACCTCCTTGAGCTCTTGACATCAGTGGGAAGTTTGAACCTCATAGTCCTACTTTGGGCATGGGAACCCTTTTTCACTCTGATGCCCTAGGAATGATGAAGGTCAAAGCAACTCTCTGCTCTTTGCTTTTGCTATTCTAGACAGCCTTGCACCTACCCTTCTCTCCCCTGAAGTCCCCTGGGGGTGACTAATACACTTCCTTTCATCTCTCTTGGTGGATGAAGAAGTGTCATTAGTCAAGGTGGCCAGCCTTCAGGAGGAGTCCATCCTGTATGCATGGGATGACCAGAAGACAGGCTACGCTATCTGAGAGCAGCTGGCAACCTAGCAGTGATTATGGCTTTCTCTTCTTGCTAGTCTCTGGGTGCATCAGCATCCCTTCTGATTTTCTTAATCATTTCCACACCTCTGTAAATAGTTCTTTCATTAAAGTTTCTTGAGTCATCAGAGTTGGGTTCTGTTTCCTGCAAGAATTCTGATTGACGGCAGAGGAGGAAACAGATTTGCTCAACATTTAGTCATTTGCTATTACATGATGGTCAGTGCCAACCTTTAGATTTTATCCTTGACTTTCAGCATATGTGGATATATGGCCATGCCAATCTAAGTAAATGGGATTCAGTTAGGAAGTTTAATAGAGGAGGATCTATGTCATTTTGTTCTAAAACAATTTTGAGAGAAGGATGGCATTTAGACATGTATTGGAATGAACACCACTCAACTGAGCCTGGACTCCAGCTAACATGGGGCAAGCATGTTTCATGTAATTTTTCAGTGTAAGGCCAACCATGATTCTTAGTAAGGGAGCACTGCTGTGAAGATCATTCTGCAAACTAGATACACCTTTTCCTCCAACTCATCCTACTGAGATGTATATAGACGTGCATATAGATGTTGTTGGTTTAGAATCACCTGGTGCTGGAAACAGGACCATGCAGTTAAGGAAGGACCTGCTACAGAAAATGAGGAAGACAGATATGTATTCCCACAATGGTCCTGAAATTCCACAGATGACCTGGCTTCTTGTACCTTATTCTCAATTGCTGCATTTAGATTAAGATTAAGCAACTGAAACTTGTGTTGCTGGACTTTCTTTGATTTCCTATCAAGCATTTTCCAAATTGAGAGGCATTTTTCAAATTCCCTTAAAGTTTGTGTACAGGAATCACCAGGGAGGTTTTTTGGTGTCTTTGCTCCTGATTTGTGTGCCCTCACTAGCTTCCACCTCCTTCCAGTTTCTCTGGAGTTAAATTAATAACAGATGATGTAGAGCTGACAGGTAGGTGATGATGGAGAGTACCATGATATTAGAAAAAAAATTCGAGGGGCGCCTGGGTGGCTCAGTGGGTTAAATCCTCTGTCTTCAGCTCAGGTCGTGATCTCAGGGTCCTGGGATCGAGTCCCGCATTGGGCTCTCTGCTCTGCGGGGAGCCTGTTTCCTCCTCTCTCTCTGCCTACCTCTCTGCCTGCTTGTGATCTCTCTGTCAAATAAAATAAAATCTTAAAAAAAAAATTTGATCTGGCAAAACATAAAACACTTTTTCAGGTTTTGCCTGTAGGTATCTTAAATTAACGTAAATATTTTGCTCTTATCCCTTTAACCCAGAGGATGGGAACATGGCCTTCACACTCTCTCTTAGCAGCCTTTGTATCATATATTAGTGTGATACAGAATAACAAACTTTGCCCATTATTTGGAATTATTTGAAAAATGTACTGAATGCTACAAAAAAGGATAAATATGATTTCTTGATTGGGGAACTGTCTGGTTCTCATTTGAAGTTATAAGAGCTCATACTTTGGATCCATATCAACATTTTCTGACAAAGCAGAACCCTGAGTGCCTCAAAATCAATGTGCTCCTTGTCATTCTGAGTATGTAAGCAATGGAAGCCCACCTTGGAAATGATTCTCAGCAAGTATGCTGAAACTTGGAAGGATGATTTGACAGTATTTAAACCGCATGCATTTAGTTTGTTTTGTAGATTAGGTTTCAAAGCAATATTTCTTTAAAATATTTTTTTTTTGTGGAAAATTTCCAACATACACCAAGTAGAATAATATAAAGAATCCTTATACCAATTCCTTAGTTTTACAATGACAATATTTCTTTTAAGAGAGGTGCTGCCACTGAATGTGAATTTGGAAACTGTTGGATTGGATGATGTCTCAAGTTCCTATGATTCAGTCTTACAGGCTACTTAAGCTTTCCTAGTTTGAAGGGTCTTGGTATAAATTGAATGAGAAGATGTTGATTTGTGCTCCTCCTGAGCTGTTATTTTGGCCTCCAGTCCTCTTCATCTCTGCTCCCATCTTGCCCATGGAGATCTACTCATTTCTCTGCTGGATAGAATTTTTTATAAATTTTGCTTCCACTCTGCATGCCTGGGGAGGGGTGAAGTTAGGCATACTTTATAACAGTTTCTGGTCTTTTCCTTTGTTTTCTTTCATACCATCTAATTTTACTGAATGGTCAAGGCAACTATAGGGAATTATAACAAAAGGAAGAAGGTTAAAACTGAATCCTAATCTGACTAGGCTGTTAGTTCAAGATCTGGTCCCTATCCCAGAAGTTATACCTTTCCTGAGAAACATACCCAGGATACCCTCATAGATCTTCCCAGATCCTAATCACATTTCTTCCAGCCATAGATTGATACAATTTCACAAATGGTTGGGACTTGAATTCCATTTATCAGCTCCAAGGGAGTCTGGGATTGAGAGTTTCTGGCTTCTATCTTGAGAAGTTGAAACTCATAACTAGGGAAATCACGAGAATGTAGGGCAGTTGTTCAGAGATGCTACTTGGCTACATGTAATGAATATGTAAAATGAGTATCTTGTGGACAGCATATGGATAGATCTTGCTTTTTTATCCAATCTGATACCTTATGTCTTTTGATTGGAGCATTATCCCATTTACAGAGTAACTATTGAAAGATATGAATTTAGTGTCATTGTATTACCTGTAAAGTCACTGCTTTTGTATATTGTCTCTGTTCCCTTCTGGTCTATGTTACTTTTGAGCTCTCTCTTCGCTTACAGGATCCCCTTTAATATTTCTTACAGGTGGTTTAGTGATCACAAATTCTTTTAGTTTCTGTTTGTCTTGGAAACTATTTCTCCTTCCATTCTGAATGACTGCCTTTCTGGATAAAGTATTCTTAGTTGCATGTTTTTCTCATTTAGTACCCTGAATATATATATCTTGCCACCCTTTTCTGGCCTACAAGTTCTCTGTGAATAGATCTTCTGCCAGTCTAATGTTTCTTGTAGTTTAAGGACCTCTTGTCTTGTGTTGTTTTCAGGACTTTCTTTTAATCTCAGATTTGCAAGCTTCACTATTATATGTCAGGTGTTGACTTACCTTTTATTGATTTTTGAGGGGGTTTCTCTGTGGCTCCTGGACTTGAATGTCTGTTTCCTTCCCCAGATTGGGGAGTTCTCAACTATGATTTGCTCAAATATACCTCTGTCCCCCTCTCTCTTCTTCCTCTGGACCACAATAACTCTAATATTGTTTTGCATTATGGTATCTCTGATTTCTCAAAGCTCCCTACCCCATGATCCATCAATTGTTTTTCTTTCTTTTCCTCACCTTCCTTACTTTCCATCATTTTGTCTTCTATGTCACTGATTCTGTCTTCTGCTTCATTTTCCTTAGTCGTTAGAATGTCCACTTTAGACTGCATCTCAGTTAAAGTATTTTTAATTTCAGCCTGATTAGATTTTAGTTCTTTTATTTCTGCACTAAGAGATTCTCTAGTGTGTTTTATGCTTTTTTTCAAGTCCAGTTAGTATTTTTATAATTGTTTTTTCTAAACTGTGACATTTTACTTATATTCATATAGATTAAATCTATGGCAGGGAGTATTACCTCTGGTTCTTTCTTTCTTCCTTACTTTCTTTTGGAAATTTCTTCTTTTAGTCATTTTGTCCAGAGAAGAATAGCTGAACAAGAGAACAAAATAAAAAATATCAACCATGACCCCAGCAGAATATACACTAGACACATCTGCAGACATCTGAAACCAAAAAAAAGAAAAGAAAAAAAAGGGGGAGAAAAGAGGGCATATAATCTCACAGGTGGACAAAACAGGGTGATCCATTTGGTCCTGGGTGTATTTTGGTATATTCTGTCTGTTAGAAGACACTGAATTCCAGGATTGTAAGGAAGAAAAAGTGATATATATGCAAAAATAAAATTAAACACAGTGAAAGGAAGCCCAAAGTGAAGAATATATCTATAAAATGTAAAAGTAAAAAGGATAATTTAAAAAAGGCTTAAAAACAAAGAGTTGATAAAATAAGAAACTAGTTGAAAAGGAAAAAAAGAAGAAAGAAAATTTAAACTGAAAAGCTAAATACTCACATGAAAAAAACCCTTGAATTCTGTATACTAATTTCCCCTAGCACAGAGGTTTTTCAGTTCTGTGTGATCCATAAACTTGGCATTAGCCTGATTTTTCTGCTGGTCTTCTGGGTGTGGAGCCTGTTGCACTGATTCTCAGGTGTCTCTGCCTGGCTGGAGTTGCACCACCCTTTGCCAGGGGGTGAGGCTCAGTGTAAGTGGCTTTGGGTTTCTCTCTGTGGCTTTGTTACCTGAAGACTTTCCATGCCACTTGCAAGAAGTGGTTCTTTTCTATTTGTAGACTTGGTGCAATTTTTTCCTTAGATCTCAGGTTGAATTCACAGATGTTCAGAACAATTTGATAGATATCTAACTGAATTCAAGGGACCAGGTGAAATGAGAGTCCCCCACTCTTCCACCACATCCCCACCAGCACACTCATACTTTCTTTGATTTCCTAAAGGGATGTATTCACTTCTTTGATGAGGCTTCTTCTCTTCCTTTAGTTGTGGACTTTGGTCTGTCAGTCTTCAGGCTGATTTCTCAGGTATTTGGGATGATTTGACAGTTATCTTATGTTTCATGGACAAGACCAGCATAGGGTCCTCCTACTTGGTTGCCATCTTAGCTTCCTGGGAAAACCCAGTCTTATCACAGCACCAGATCAGTGGTGGATATCCAGTTCTGAATTACACTTTTAGTTCTTTCTTTTGGTCTTTTTCACATTTCAAGTGATGGTCATGGGTCATTCTGGTTGCTTTAAATTTTTGCCTCTTTTCTGGTGAGGATCTATGGGGAATCTTAGAGCTTCATGCATGAGAAGAAGAGATGCAGCTTTCATACAGATTGATGACATTTTGTAAAGTTTACTTCTACAATTACCAAGGCTTGGGAGTCTCAATATCAGTTCTATCCCAGTCTATTAATGAAGGGTGACCTGACTCAGGGTTCAGGGAAATAGACTCTACTTCTGGAAGAGCAGCTGCAAACTTCTGGAAGAGCATGTGGGACTAAAACTATTTTTGCAGCCATTCTTTAGAAAATGCCAATCTTCTAGAGTCTCTCGTCTCCCTTCTCCCACAATAATTGAAGTCTCCCCTGTATAGAAACTACACTTGTTCCAAATCTTCACCTGAAACACAGGCTCCAGCTCAATATCCAGTATCCCATCAGTTAAGTCTTATCCAGGGGAGGATGAGGCTTTTGAGCATTACACCTCTGAAACAACTCCTTGACAACTCTTCTTTTTATATGTATGTATGTATGTATGTATGTTTTTATTTATTTATTAGACAGCTCTTCTTTTTAACTAAAATACCTGTAAATACAGTGATATGTTACCTGGATACCACTTAACCCAACATGCAATGATGGAATAGAAATGGTATAACCATCGTAGACATCCATGTTCAGAAAAGATGAAGGAACATACCCCTTGCAGGTTTGTAACAATCCTGAAATCCAGCTCGGTGAGTGTTGCAAGTTCCATGATTAAGACCAGTTCCATGATTAATGCTTGGAGATGATTCACTGTGGTTCTTGGCTCCATCCTCTGAAATAGCTTTCCTCTTCCATAGGATGTGGACCTTGTTTAAAGCTGAATAATTCTTCAGTCTACTTCCTAACTGTGCACGTTTTAGCATTCATTTTGTACTGTCTACCCTCTCAATTCAAGCTAATATTATTTCTTTAAAAAGTCCATAGATTTTTTTTGGGGGGGGGGATTGGTTTATAATCCATTCCATTAGACAAAAACAACACCCCAAATCTCTTGAATGAACCCCTCTGCAGCTTATATTCCCTGAAAGGAAGCTAAGGGACAATGACTTTTAAGACCCTCAGAGAGATTTTTCCCTATTTGGAAGTCTTCTGAGGTCTTAACAAAAGACTTTTCAGTCACAACTTTGGCTTCATCTTTAGGCTATGTTCTCCTGATCATGCCTTGGATTCAATCTTTTTCCAAAAGGTATTTCTTAATTTTATTACCATTTGCCATCTGGAAAGGCTGGGAATGAAAAGGAGTTTTATTTTTATTTATTTATTATTTAAAGAGAAGGAGAGAGAGATGCAAGGCTGGAAATCTCATGACCCTGAGATCATGACCTGAGCTGAAATCAAAAGTTGGAGACTTAACCTACTGAGCCACGCAGGTGCCCCAAGAGTGTTACTTTTGAACCTAGCAAGTCCTGGATCCTTTATATGTATTAGTTCTTTAGCTTATTTAATTTACTTTATTTCTGTACTCACATTTCATGCTACACAGCAAATAGAGGCAGGTGGCATTCTCAGTACTCTGCTTGGGTATCTCCTTAGCTAGATTATCCATTTTAGACACACATTTCTACCTTTGCATAACAACAGTATTGCTAAATTTTCTGACACTACATAATGAGGATCCCTTTTCCCCTAGCTTCTCAGAATGTTTTCTTGATTTTCCTTTGAGCTCTCTGCAACTGCCCCCTTGGGTCCATCGATAAGTTTCTGCTCAAGGACCTCCCCTAGGCCTCCAGGACTTCTACCAACAATTCTGTTCTGAAAACTTACATATATTCTAGGATTTTGTCAGGGCAGCACCCCACTTCTGGGTCCCCAAATCAGGTTGTAATTTATCTGTGTCATCCATAGCACAGCACCTGGTGGGGAGTGCACATCTGATGCAGAATGGAATTGTGAGCTTTATTTTTGTCTTTCACATTTTTAGTGATAATCATAGTAGTTATGTTATTTTCATTTTTCTTTTATTAGATAGAGCCTATCTTAAAGCTTTATGCATGAGAAGAGAGTAGTAATTTTTACAATAGATCAATGGCATTATGAAAAATTTTCTTCTAAAATTACTTACTACTAATTACTTATATGAACTATTAAGTAATTTAAAATTACTTGAGCAATTTGAGACACTATAATATGTTTTTACTCCATAGGGGCATTCACAGTAACCAGGTAATCATTTATAAAATAAATACAAAGATCAAAGTAATTTGATATTCAGACTGATTTTCTCTCTTTATTTGGGGGGGTGGGGATTGTTGAAAATGATAAACTTTCAATACATTTTTGTTTAAGCTCATTCTTGTCAGGAAGTGAAATTTAGTCCACTTCAACCATCAAACCATTGACTCTATATTATATTTATTCATTAAAGTAATCTATCAGTGGGAATGAGGTTTTCTTCTTAAGATATATTAAATGGTGAAAATGATGAGTTCATTAAAATGTCTGGGAACTTTCATTTTTTCATCTTAGCTCCACCTTCTGCAATAGTGTGATCCCATCTATGGGTATGTGACATAACTCACTGCTTTTTGAGTTGTTTCAGGTGCCTGGGCACCATTTGTGTATATATGTGGTTTCCCCATCTCTGCATAAAAAGAGAGTTCAAGGGACAGTAATTTAAATTAGGGACACAAAAGAGAGCAGAAACATGAGCATTTACACATTTTGGGGGACAGATACTGCCCCCAAGATCAACATGCTGATGCATTCCTCCACTGGTCCCCTTGTCTACAGCCTACAAATCCCAGTCATCTGTCTTCAGTCATGGATACTTGCAGGAAAAAAATCCACTCACCACCCTTGAACTGAATTTCAAAGGTAGGTGATAATTGAATGCAATTACCATAACTATTATTTTTCTGTCAAAAATAAATTGTTGATGAGGGTGGCTTTCTTTCATATTTTTAAGATGGTTGCTATTTGGGGGCACCTGGGTGGCTCAGTTTGTTGACTGTTTGACCCTTTATTTCAGCTCAGGTCATGATCTTAGGGTCATGCCCCATGTCAGGGCTCCATGCTCAGCCAGGAGTCTGCTTCTCTCCCTCTCCCTCCCCCACCCCCATGATCCCGCTCTTTCTCTCTAAAACAAATAAATCTTTTAAAACATATGGTTGGTGTTTGTTACTATTTGTTAAAAGAATAACAGCACAACCTGCCTACAGAAAAGTGCCCCAGTCATGAACGTGTGGATCAATGAAATTTCACCAGTAGAACACAAATGTGTAACTCGAATGTGCATCCAGATCAGGAAGCAAAATCTCCCACACCCCTTCTAGTCATGACCTATCCCAAGAGGAACCACCATAGATTAGTTTTGCCTGTTGTCAAATGTTATGTAAATATAATCATATGGCAAGTTCTCTTTTAAAAGCTTTATCGAGGCATAATTGACATAAATAAATTGCATATATTTGGAGTGTGCAATTTGATGGGTTTTGACATGTGAATGCGTTTATGAAACCATCTCCACAATTAGGATAATGAATGTATCCATCACCTGCAGAGTTTCCTTATCACTCTCTCTTCCAGCCTTATCTCTCCTCTCCCCAGGCCACCACATTCTGTCACCATAGATTAATTTGCATTTTCTAGAACTTTATATAAATGTAATCTTACAGAATGTGCTCTCGTTTTTTGTTTCTCATTCCCCTTAATTATTTTGAGACTCATCTGTGCTGTTGTGTGTATCTAAAGATCATTCCTTGTAACTGCTGAGTAGTATTCCTTCATAGATATACCAAAGTTTCTTTATCCATGCATCTGTTAGTAAGTACTTTTTGGCATCTCGCTTCTTTTGCTTGACATTATGTTTGTGAGATTCATTCCTAGTAGGACATTTGTGGGAGAAAAGGGGAAGTGATTTTGTAACACTCCATGGGATACAACTCTGTACCAGAGAAGATAATCTATCTACATTTAGTGTGAGGTCACTGTCAATGTTGTCATTCACAGACTAATTCAAAGCGTTTATTGAGCATCTAATTTGCACAAGACACTGGGCATTTTGTAGAATGGTGGATTGCAGTATTGTTTCTAATTGTTTTTTGCCTTCTCTATAAAAGCATTATATATCCTTGTTTGTAGGCATGTGGCTTGGAATGTCTCCCTGGGGGAGGATTATACTTCCTCACCCCCCTGAGGTTGGGGAGTGGACGTTTGACTTATTTTGGAGAAATTGACAAGCCATCCAGTGATTTGGCCTTAGCTCCTTTCTCTGCCACAAGATTACTGTGTCCTAGACACCAGACACTTCTTCAGCCTGGTATCTGAATGAAGAAGGCACAGAGAACAGACGAAGTGCAGTTGTGTGGCTGAGATGGGTCGTGAGCAAGGAATCTTTGTTATTGTAGCAGTAGTTAACTTAACTACTTTCTGCATAAGAAAATCAACTCAAATGATGGAGTTATTGGTCGTGTTTTTATGGTAACACTTTCCAATATCTAAATTTGAAGGCTTTCGACCAGTGTTAATCAGTCTCCTTATTCTTTCTTTAACAATATATTTCCTTTACCCTTAAAATGAGTTTTTGAATTAAGAAATAAATCATTTCCTGACTGCCTAACGTCTTTCACTTAATACCTTTCCTCAGCACACTGTTAGGTTTCAGACAGTTGTTTTCAAACTCTGTCAATCCCAAGAATATTTCTTAATCTCGCCTCTGCTTCCTTCTGTGAATTATAGGCATAGGGCTCTAGATTCTTCTAACATCCTTGCCTTCTGGTTCTGCTTCAACCACAGAATCTCCTGTACTATTAAAAAAAATGGAATCCACAGAGTGAAGAAATTTTCAGTGCTGTGCCAAAATTCCTACCGAAGGCCTTTCTCTGGTAAACCAATCAAAGAGGTCTCAGATAGGCTGTGTTATATTTTCTTATGATCAAACCCCTGAATCATTCATTTTCTTGTATTTTAAACTGGGCCTGGGCTAACTGAGCTGTGCAATGCTCCCAAAGGGGTCATTTTATGTGTTAGTACTGTCAGAGACCCTAGCTCACTTGCGCTCAGCTTGTCACTCAATATCGTAACATTAAAAATCATTCCTGATCCATAAAATTCACATAGCTAATTTGGACTTATTATTATATTGTTGTCACTGGAAGGTTAGAAAGTGCCATTTCTAGGAGCTGGCTTCTAAATTTGTATTTACCACCAGCTATTAACGTTATAGGCACACCCAGGAGGTACTTCGGGTTTTGATCCAGACCACTGCCATAGAGTGAGTGTTGCAATAATGCGAGACAAGTGAATGTTTCGGTTTCCCAGTGCACGTAATTGCTCTGTGTACACTCCACTGTAGTCTGTTAAGTATGCAGCGGCATTGTGTCTAGAAGAACAATGTACATATCTAAATTTAAAAGTACTTCATTGCTAAAAATGCTGTCATCTGAGCTTTCAGGGAGTCCTAAGTAGTGATCACAGATCATCATAACTGATACAATAATAATAATGAAAAAAAAACTATTGTGAGAATTGCTAACATGTGACACAGAGGCATGAAATGGGCAAATACTGTTCAAAAAATGACACTGATAGACTTTCCTGGACCCAGGGTCACCACTTTTTTTTTTTTTTTTGATTTGTAGAAAACACAGTATCTGCAAAACACAGTAAAGCTAAGTGCAATAAAATGATGCCTGCCTGTTCATATTTGGAAGAAATATGAAAATCTAATTTATGTGCCGGTGCTAAAATACTAGTTTACTCAGGGATTCCTGGCTATAGTTTTAAACATTTTCCTGAACCATTTCCTCTCTAGCTAGGCTGTTGTTTCGGATCTGACCAGCTGATGTCACTATGGGACCGTGAATGCAGGCCCGTTTCAAGAACCTTGATTCAGAGAAACTTTGGATTGGCGTTCCAGCAGCCCCGGGAAAGATAACCTCCCTCCCACCCAGCGCCAGCCTCCGCCCCGACCTCCTCTCTCCCCCTGCCTGCATAGTTTATAAAATTGAGAACTAGCTGACGGATTTAATTTTGATGGAGAATTACCTGTAGGCAAGAGGGCAATCAAACCCATACTGTTAGGGAGAGGGGGCCGAGATAATGAATCTATTATCTCTGTTTAGCAAATGGAGAGTGTCAGGCTAATAATCTGTCAGTTTCTTTTTCCTACGCTATAAGCTTTCATTTCCATCATTAGGTACGACTAACTTAGGACTATCTATAAAGGGGCTGATTAACTGGGTGGTATATTTTCTAGACTTATGTCCTGTGTCCTTTTCTGTGTCTGCCCTTGATCTATCTGGGCTATCACAGAGTCGCTGCTGGACCTGACACTTCAAATCAATCTCTTGGTCACAAAGTTTTAGAAACCGAGGGGATCCCATATAGGGGAAGGTTGAGAGGAAGAACTAATAAGAGTTTTGGGATTACCTAGAAGCAGAAGGCATTTATGCCACCACTTTCTATTAACGTGACAAATCATGGACAGGTTCCCAGAGGCCACAAGGGTCACTTTATTTACTTATTTTTATTTTAGTTCATTTTATTTAAAGAAGGAGAGAGAGGGGTGTGGTCAGAGGAAGAAAGAGAGAGAGAATCTCCAGCAGGCTCCACACACAGCATGGAGCTGGAAATGAGGCTTGATCATACAACCCTGAGAGCATGAACAGATCCGAAATCAAGAGTCTGACACTTAACCAACTGAGCCACCCAGGCGCCCCCTGCAGGGGATCACTTTAAATTTAAGTTTAAAGTTGTATTAAAAGAAGAATCCTACTAATTCAACGGATAACCAAATGCCCATCTCCTGCATTCCTTTGCTAGAGTCTCTGCAACAAAGTATCACAGACTGGGTGCCTTGAGCAACAGAAATTTATTTTCTCACAGTTCTAGAAGTCCGAGATCAAGGTGAGGGCAGGATTGGTTCCTTCTGTGGCTCCTCTCCTTGGCTTGTGTCCTCCAGAGGCCACTCCTCTGCACAGGGGAGCACCCTTGGTGCCTCTCTTGTATGTGCTAACTTCTAGATTGGATCAGGACCCACCCTAAGGGCCTCATTTTAATTTAATCACCTCTTCTGAAGTCCTGTCTCCAAGTGCAGTCACATTCAGAGGTACTGGTTATTAGGGCTACAAAATATGAATTTGAGGGAGGAAAACAGTTCAGCCCATAATACTCCTCCCATTCCCCTTTACTGATTTAGGTTGATAGATGGATCAGCATCTGGGATACAGCGTATTCGACAGAAATATGTTTCCCAATTTCTTTACCTTCTTTATGTCTTTTTGAGTGGCATAGAATAGACTTGCCAACAGCCTCTTCAGAACCATGAGATCTCAGGGAACTTCTGCATGACCAGGGATCCCCTGAAGACCACGAAACCTGGGAGACCAGGGATCTGCTCACCAGCAGGAGCCGAAGCTCAAGCCTGGGATTCATAATGAGATTTTGAATGATCCCAAAGTACCTAAACTTGGACTCCTTCCATTTACCCTCAGGCTATAGATATGCATATTTTTAGGAACCCTATACCAAGATGCTCTAAAACTTAAATTATTGAAAATAAACTTAATGCAAAAATAATTGAATTGAGATTGTGTTTTGCTTTGTAGTAGAGATGGCTTTAGCCTTTTACTAAATAAAATTAAAGCAACACAAGTTAAAATCATGTGCTGATGTTATGTTTATTATAAAATTAGTAGCATGATAATACCATGTTAGAAAATTTAGTAAGTGTAGATAAATAAAAGGAAGGAAAATCAGTTAGCTACAACTCTTAACATAGGGATTATTTATCTTTTCTTTGTTTCTCTCTGAAGAGATCATACTATAAATACTGCTTTCCAGCAAAGAACAAATCTTAACTGAAAAGAAGGAATCTTCTCCTAAATTGGTAACTTAATAGAATATATGAATAAATTAATTCAATCATGTCTTCATTAACTGTTTATTGAGCACAGACCACACCAGGGCTGTGGTAGGGCTAGAGGCATTGCTGTAAATAAATAGGCAAAATCTCCAATCTCACATTCCAGTGAGGAGACACAGAGCAAATAGAAAATCCATAAAAGTGCATTTTATTGATTCCAAATGCATACAATTGTTAAAATATGTTTGATACTGAGTTGCATCTTACAGTTATCATCGGTCTGTATTGGTCAAGGCCTGAAACTTGTGACATCATAGACTTTGCAATGAGTGTCAAGAGCTTGGAAGACAATCCTAGAGACAGTGGGTATCCTCAGTCTTTTAACCTCTGTGAATGCGTGGTCTTGGGGTGGGAGTTGGAACAGTGATGAATCTGAGTGATGTAAAGTGGCCTCCAGGAAGATGGGATCCCAAAAGGCCCACACTGCATGATACGAAGCTGAGCGGGAGCCCAGGTCCAAGGAGTTTAAGGTTGCTCATGGATTTACTTTAAGAAATGTTGCAAACAAAACAAAACAAAACAGAACTGTTGCATGGCCAGAGATTTTTTAGAAACCAAAGATGACATTGAATGGCAAAACATAAACATAAGATGGGTCTGGGGTTTCAATAAAATCTTAAAAAATAAAAGGATCATGGGACGCCTGGGTGGCTCAGTTGGTTAAGCGGCTGCCTTCGGCTCAGGTCATGATCCCAGCGTCCTGGGATCAAGTCCCACATCGGGCTCCTTGCTCGGCAGGGAGCCTGCTTTCCCCTCTGCCTCTGCCTGCCTCTCTGTCTGCCTGTGTGCTCTCTCTCTCTCTCTCTCTAATAAATAAATAAAATCCTTTAAAAAAATTTAAAAAAAAAAAATAAAAGGATCAGTATGGGTAGAAAAAAAAAAGATTCAAGAAGTTGCACTCTGTGTAAAAGTCTTAGTGAAATCTTAAGCAATTTATTTCACTTTCTACAAATGTTAGGTACGAAAGAGATAGCTGAGAAAATCTATACTTAATCCGGTTTTAAAAAAGCTCTCTTAATGAACATAGAATGATTTTCTGTGAGGTAAGGAAGCATTGTTTCCTAGGGGAAATAGAGGTAGTTTTTCTCTTGGCGGTACACATAAGATCCTGGTATATGTCTCAACAGTGTTTTATATTCTATGAAATATGGTGCTGTATCAGGTAATAATAAGTCACTTGTATAAATTCAAGGTAAGCTTGGAGGCCGTATTAGTTAGGTCAGGCTGTTATAACAAAATGCCACAGACTAAAGCAATAGACATTTTTTCTCACAGTCCTGGAGGCTGGAAGTCTATATCAAGAAACCTGAAGATTTGGACTTCGTTCCTGATCAGGAGGGCTCTCTTTCTGGCTTGCAAAAGGTCCCTACTTGCTGTATCTGGAAAGAGAGAGAGAGAGAGAGAGAGAGGAAGTATTCTGATCATGGATTCCATCATGGAAACTCCACCCTTATGACCTCATCTAAACCTGATTATCTTCCAAAACCCCATCTGTAAATACCAACACAATGGGGCTTAGAGCTTCCATATATGAACTTTGGGAGGAAGTAAACATTCAGTCCAATAAGAGAGGCACCCAGTTAGATAGAACTGGTTTGCAAGAGGAAACAGGACCACTAGTATTTTGGGGGTAACTCTGGGGAAATCTCTTAACTTCTTTCAGTCTCAGTATCCTCATTGGCCAAATCATATCTGTCCTCCATGTTTTGTAGGGTTTTATTGATGTACACCTGATATTTATTCATATGATCTTCACTGAGGACCATGCCCCAGGTCTGTGCTTGATGTTAGGATGATGGGATTGAAGACAGCAGAGATGGGATCCTCCTTGAGAGCAACACTTGATGGAGTACTGGGCCAGCTTTCCTCCATCTATCCAGAGAGACCTTTCCCAGTTTCTTTTCCTTTCCCAGTTCCTTCTGTTTCCTCTGGCCAACTGATAAAAAGTAATGTGCAATATGCCAGAAAGAGTGTGAACAGTTGTCATCATTTGAGCCATATTCAAAAAGGAAATAAATGAATTTGAGTTTCCTCTCGCTGAAGTTACTTAGGGTTTGTTTAGTTCTTTCAGTATTTGCATTGGGCCTTGGAAAAAATGTTAAATTAGGAGACATTGGCCTTCAGGACTAGAGGCCCTCTAAGACCCCACTCTGTCTTTCCACCCACCCTATTTCCCCTACATACTCTTGCTGTCAACACTTGATTTTAGGAGATAATTTACACTAAGTAGTAAATGACTGATAAAAGCTTAAAGTGTACCCCATCCTAAATGCTTTGCATTTTAAGTGGAATCAGTGCTTTGAGGTAAATAAGTAATTTTTTCTTTAACAGTTGATTTTAGGTCGTAATCATTAAGAACTTGGTCTTTGCCACGCCACCTAGAGGTCATGTAGGAAAATTTAAATCATCAGGGTTGCAACCACTTAATTTTCCTTCTGGAAACGTTGGTTGTACTTAGAAGGAAACTTTCTTGTCATTGTTGTTATTTTACTTATTTCCTATTACAAATAATATGTTATTTATCAGACTTCCTCAAACTCAAATGTATGTTTAGGGAAAACCTGTTCCTTAATTTTTAACAACAAAGGCCCTGATTCTAACTCTGGAGAGTTATATTTTACACTTCATTTCTTTTTTTTCTTCTTTAAAGATTTTATTTATTTATTTGACAGAGAAAAATCACAAGTAGGCAGAGAGGCAGGCAGAGAGAGAGAGGAGGAAGCAGGCTCCCTGCCAAGCAGAGAGCCCGATGCAGGACTCGATCCCAGGACCCTGAGATCATGATCTGAGCCGAAGGCAGAGGCTTAACCCACTGAGCCACCCAGGTGCCCTACACTTCATTTCTTTGAACAACTTCTAATTTTTATTTTAAAACATGAATTAGATAGTAAGGTGATATCTAGTGTTGGACTATGACTTGCATTTTTTAAAAACCCTGAAAATAATAGATATGAAAATATATTTCATTTATACTCCTCCTTATACTTATATTTGATTAATCGTTTTATTTTTAAAAAATTGTGATTTCTTAAAAAAATTGTGATTTCTTGATTTAAACATGAGTGGCTTTTCTTTTTAAGCTTAAAAGACTTTTTCTTTCTTTGCTATTAATACCAGCTAGTAGGATTATAGACAACAGACAGTGCCTGCTATCCTGAAGAATGTATACAGTTGACCCTTGGAGAACACTGGGATTAGGGGAACCAACCCCTCCCCACCATGCAGTCAAAACTCTGCTTATAACTTTTGACTCCCCCTAAAACTTTACCAATAGCCTGCTGTTGGCCAGAAACCTTACACACGATCACATTGACAGTCAGTTAACACATATTTTATAAGTTTTATAACTATTAAATACTGTGTTCTTACAATAAAGCAAGCTGGGGAAAAGAAAATGCTACTAAGAAAATCATAAGGAAAAGAAAATGCATTTATAGTACTGTACTATATTTATTGAAAAAAAAAAAAACCAACATGTGTAAGTGGACCACACAGTTCACACCCATGTTCTTCAAGGGTCATCTGTATTTGTTTTAGCCCAGGCTTGGTTAATAGCATCTGGGGAAACACGTTTTTATCACCAGGGCAGCCTAACTTAATGTGAAATTTTGGAAAGTATATTCTCAACAGTGAACAATAACCACATAAAAATCACTGTATTGTTAGCAGGTTTCATCAATCCAGTGGGTTAAAGCCTCTGCTCAGGTCATGATCCCAGAGTCCTGGGATCGAGCCCCACATAGGGCTCTCTGCTCAACAGGGAGCCTGCCTTCGTTTCTCTCTCTGCCTGCCTCTCTGCCCACTTGTGATCTCTGTCTGTCAAATAAATAAATAAAAAATCTTTAAAAAATAAAAAAAATTTTAAATGTGCTACACTCTTCTGTGCCCTAGTGAGGGTGTCCTCTCTCTCTCTCGTCCTGCATTCTGTCGCTCATGGAAAGGGAGTCTACTGTGAATGGTGCAGTCCTTGCTCTAGAAGATGTGGAAGCACGTGTGCAAGGTCTTATTTTGTAGTTCAGATTCTAGGGACATGGAGCCAAGCTCTGCTCTTGCGCTTCAAGACCAATAGTAGAGAGAACCAGTCCATGTTTGGTGCTCATACTGCTAAAGAGGGACATGAGAGGTGAGAAGGGCACCAAGGACTGCCCTTCCTGTGGAAACACCAACCGGGTCAACAACCTGAGCAATACAGGGCAGTTGGATGGAGGAAGCCACTGACAGATCATGATCCAAGGTGATTCTCTTCAAAGAAAGTTCATTTTCCTCTTGACTCCCCCAGGGAAAGGAGGAGTTCAAGGGCAGATTCATTTAATGTTTACTCTACCCCAAGTACTGCCTTTGATGTCAATATCATTCTTTTCATCTTACCACCAAGGAAGCAACACTGGGCTCAAAATGGTTAAATCACTTGTCCAAGGTGTCATGTAGATATCAATAGAAGAGTCAAGTTTTTGATTACTAAAGTAGAAACTTATATACATTTATGTTAGAAAATCATGCTGTTTACTTAAATAGATGCTACTCCATACTTAAAGAACTTTAAATCATGTGTTAGAGGTAGAAAAAATGTCTTTAACTGCATGCCTTAAAGACAGAAACTCCTGTTACAAACTTTTGGAAAAAGTAGAACATATGTGGAGAGGAGAAGTGAGTTGGGGGAAACTGGAGGGGGAGACGAACCACGAGAGACTGTGGACTCTGAAAAACAAACTGAGGGTTTTGGAGGGGAAAGGGGTGGGTGGTTGGGTGAACCTGGTGGTGGGTACTAAGGAGGGCACGTATTGCATGGAGCACTGGGTATGGTATATAAACAATGAATCTCGAAACACTGAAAAATAAAATAAAATAACAAAATAAAATTACAAAAAAAAAGAACATGTGTACGTTTTGTTATTGAACATAACAGGGCTTAAAATCCACGTGCTACTGTGGGTTCTTGTGCGGTAGGTATGTTCACTCCTCCCCCCACCTCAAGTTCTTCATTTACAACACGAAAATGCTTGCTTTTAGAAACAGTAAGCACCAGGTAAATGTTATCTTTTGTAGAATTCTAAATATATCACATGAATTGATCACAATAAGGAAGTTTCTGTTAAGGATGAGGAGTATTTCTTTCTTTTCTTTTTTTTTTGAGGCTGATAGCTTTTATTTCTTTTTATTTAAATTTTATCTACTTATTTATTTTTAAAGATTTTATTTATTTGTTGGAGAGAGAGAATGAGCAAGTGCACAAGCAGAGAGAGTGGCAGGCAGAGGGAGAAGCAGGCTCCCCGACGAGCAAGGAGCCCAATGCGGGGCTCAGTCCCAGGACCCTGGGATCATGACCTGAGCCGAAGGCAGACACTTAACTGACTGAGCCACCCTAATCTAGAGTTAACCTATGTTAACTTTAGATAGTTAACATAGAGTACAATATTGGCTTCTGGAGTAGAATTCAGTGATTCATCACTTACATACGACACCCAGTGCTCATCCTAACAAGTGTCCTCCTTAAGGATGATGAGTGTTGCATGAAAGGGTGAATTCGATTACTCTTCACACATCTGTACTGTTCAAATATAATAATTTGGTTAGAGGTGTTTAGTTGATAACTTCCTTGTTGATAAAACAGTTTCAAATTGAATACACTATACTGTAGATGTCTGAAAAAAATGTATTTGTCCTTATTGTTTACTCCTTATTGTTAACTCATGTACCACTCCTGAGCCCTATTCTCATTTCCACTAGAAGATGCATTTTTTAAAGGATTTTATTAATTTGAAGAGACTGTCTTTTTTCCATTGCATATTTTTTCCTGCTTTGTCAAAGATTAGTTGACCATAGAGTTGAGGGTCCACATCTGGGCTCTCTATTCTGTTCCACTGGTCTATGTGTCTGTTTTTGTGCCAGTACCATGCTGTCTTGGTGATCACAGCTGTGTAATAGAGCTTGAAATCAGGCAACATGATGCCCCCAGCTTTATTTTTCATTTTCACCATTTCTTTGGTGATTCAGGGTCTTTTCTGGTTCCATACAAGTTTTAGGATTGTTTGTTCCAGCACTTTGAAAAATGCATTGGTATTTTGATTGGGGTGGTGTTGAAACTATAGATTGCTCTGGGCAGCATAGACATTTTAACAATGTTTATTCTTCTGATCCATGGAATGTTTTTCCATCTTTTTGTGCCTTCTTCAGTTTCCTTCATAAGTGTTCTGTAATTTCCTTTACCTCTTTGGTTAGGTTTATTTGAAGGTATCTTAAGGTTTCTGGTGCTATTGTAAATGGAATAGATTCCCTAATTTTTCTTTCTACAGTTACAGTGTCCACAATGGCCAAACTGTGTAAGGACCTGAGATGCCATTCAATAGATGAAAGGATAAAGAAGACGTAGTCCTTATATACAATGGAATATTACTCAGCCATCAGAAAGGATGAATACCCCCTATTTGCATCAACATGGATGGGACTGGAGGAGATTACGCTGAGTGAAATAAGTCAAACAGAGAAAGATGATTATCATATGGTTTCACTTATTTGTGGAACATAAGGAACAGCACAGAGGATATTAGGAGAAGGAAGGGGAAAATGAAGGGGGGAGAATCAGTGGGAGAGATGAACCATGAGAGACTATGGACTCCGGGAATCAAACTGAGAGTTTTGGCAGGGGGATGGTTGAGCTTGGTGATGCGTATTGAGGGCATGGATTGCATGGAGCACTGGGTGTTATACACAAACAGTGATTCATGGAACACTACCTCAAAAACTAATGATGTACTGTATGGTGACTAACATAACATAACAAAAAAAATAAACATCATACTATAGGGGCATCAATTAAAAATGATTTTATTAATTTATTTATTTTAGAGAGAGAGGGAGCAAGGGGAGGAGCAGAGGTAGAGGAAGAGAGAGAATCTGAATCAGACTCTGTGCTGACTGTGGATCCTGATGCGGGTTTCGATCTCATGACGCTGACATCACAAGGTGGGCCGAAATAAAAAATGGGATGCTTCACCCACTAAGCCACAAATGCCCCGGAAGACACTTACATTTGACAACTAAACATAATGGTCTCTTCCTCTTTAAAAAAGTCCTTTTCAGATAAATTGGTTCAATCCAAAAACTTCAAATTCCTTTGCAGGGTCTTCTCCTGCCACTCACTCTTCTCCAGATAGCATCTGAATGAAGGGAGAAGCCCACAAATCCTCCTGGGGGCTGATGTCCCCTCCTTCCTGGCCACTTTGTGCCTTGGCAGGGATCTGGGGGAATATGGCAGGTTCTGCATGGGCCTTGGGCATCCTCCTTGTGCCTGCTGGGGTACAGAGTTCAGTGGCCCCTGAACTCTGACATCCCTTTTAACTACCCCCAGACCTCCATGGGCTATTGGTTCTCTTTGTACTTTCACTTAAGAGTCTATTGAAAAATGCAAACAATTAAAGGAACAATTTGCATAAATCCTCATAAGTGCTGTGGTAGATGAAGTACTGTGTACTGGGGTTGTGTAAATTAGAGGTGGAGGGAAGAAAGGTAGAAGTAAGGTGTGTTTAGGTGGAGCTGGGAGCAGCAAAAGGTGAAACTGGAGAAGGGAGCTGGGACCACGGGACATGGGCTACATTAACCACAAGAACGCGGTCTAAGATTCCTGGGAAGCCACCGGAGGTCTGTAAGCAGACGAGTCACAGGTCACATGGTCTTTGCAGGCTGTATACTGCAAGGCCAGATCAAAGGGTCTATTGCATCGCTTGAGGTATTTGTTTGGAGAAATATATAACCAGTTCAGTAAAATACCCTTTTTAGGTCATGGTTTGGCATCCAACATCATTAAACACAATTTTTTTTTTTCCTGGAGAAATAGAAATCACTAACATATACTACAGTTTTATCAGAAAATTCTAACTTACTGGAAATTCTGTATATTCCATGGTTTCTTTCCAACCCATGCTCCACTGAAATATTAATTATGGGGGGCTCAGTTGGTTAAGCATCTACCTTCTGCTCAGGTCATGATTCCAGGGTCCTGGGATGGAGCCCCATGGTGGGCTCCCTGCTCAGAGGGGAGTCGCTTCTCCTTCTGCCCCACCCCCCCCCCACTCTCATAAATAAATAAATAAATCTTTAAAAAAAAAGAATAATTATGATACCAAAACCCCTCAATGGATAAGAACTTAAAGATGAAAACACATACATTTAAAATATGGTGAAATTATAATTTCCCCATGTTTAGGTGACATGTTGTGGACCATTAAAATGATCAAAAGAGACATGTGATACTGCAAGAAACTGAAATTTGGGGTACAGTTTGTTACCCCAGCACAGCCTGTTCTGATGAACATAACTCTATATACATCATAAAATAATATCATACAAAATATGGAACTTTAAAATATCTCGATTTCCTATAGAGATGGAAATCTGAAAACAGTGATTAACTTGGCTTTGCCAGTACGAGAGTGACTTGTGAATGAAAACGGATGCTTCCCAGGCATTTAGGTATGCCATTATAAGAAAACAGAGCGGGATAGGTTAGTCTGGGAAAGGAGGAGCGATAGCTTTCTCCAGACCAAGATGTGGCCCAGGGAACCTCTCTCTCAGAACCTCCCCTTGTACCTGGCTCCTGCTGCCCTCCCTGTCCATCTCTCTTCTCCCTCCAGCTTCCTTGCTCAATCCTCGTTAAGCTCAGAGGGAGACGAGTGGGAAGCATTTCCCATGAAGATGCATGAATTTGTTGCTTTCGATAAATGGGCTGAGGTGAAGTCAACACCCAGGCACTTTGCTTTAAGATGCCTGTCCGCTCGAGCTGATCTGTTTACAGATTCTGTACCATATGCAAGGGGAATATCTGTATCCAGTTTATGGGTCCTTAAATGACACAATTGTGAACAGGCAGTTTAGGGAAAGTCTGAAAAATTCAAGCAAATAACATGCATCCTTTTTGAGGAGGAGGGGGGATAGTCCTGTGTCAATATTTGCGTCCTGTTTGAGGAGCCATAACATTTAAATTCCGGTATTTGATTGTATTGGTAGGTTTGGTTTCCTGTTTGTTAAAGTTCCCTGCGTGGCAGTTATGGCCATCTTATATGACATGGTTCTTGGTGGTGATTACAAAATGTTTGTTCTTATTCTGTGGCCTTTTATGTCTTCCCGTGCATCCACGTGCCGTGTTGTTTTATGTCTGGAATGCTAAAGAAACGGGCTCTGATCCTGTGGCGTGGATCTAGTCCCAGGGATAGCAGCAGTGGCAAGTTTATAAAGCAATTTCTGTGCAGTCGGCACCGTGACCCAAAAAGTCGTGAAGGCAGGCAGGAAAGAGGCCCGGACATTTGTCGCTAAGAGAATCCAAAAGAAGATTTGGGATCATGAATCTTTAAGCTGAAGAGTTGTCTTTTCGGCAAATGTCACTAGTCGCTGTAAGTAAAAGAGAAAATTAGAGGGAGAAGTTTACGGCTGCATGTTATGTGTAATTACATAGATTTATAAGGGGGATTGGATGGTTTCCTTCAGCTCTTTAGAGGGAAGTCTATGGAAGATTTTATGGAATGGAAACATGGCATGCGAGGAATGGTCTTTCCCAGGTCATGGAAAAGCATGTTTTCTCCTACGGATCTTGCTTTCCATTTCCAAATCGTTGGGTATTTTATGTACTTATCATTCCCAAACTATTTGAAGCAATTCCTGAATATTTGGCTTATAGATTAAAAAAACAAAAAACAAAAACTGAAACCTACATGGTCATGGCTTAAGAATTATAAGTGAAGGTCTTAGCTTTCCAGCTTCCTGCCTGATCCTCTCAGCTTTGGCCACTCAACTATGTACGAAAGATACATTCATGTCTTTTTAAATGTTAGTGGACATTGTCTGAGGTTATGCACAGATGACGAACGCTGACCGCTACCTTCAAAAGGCAGAATAGCTTGAAATCCGGTCATCAGAATGCCAGAGTTGCTCACAAGTTCGTGCCTTCTCCTTGTGGCACAGGGTCGAAGTTGAAGAACTGGGCCCTGATTGGAGTAAAATCCCCATAAAAACTTTCTTATTTAGGGGCGCGTGGCTGGCTCAGCCAGTAGAGCATGCAACTCTCATTCTCAGGGCTGTAGGTTCAAGCCCCATGTTGGGTGTAGGGATTACTTAAAAAGTAAAATCTTAAAAAAAAAAATAAAAGCTGTTGGTGGCTCAGTCAGTTAAGTGTCTGCCTTTGGCTCAGGTCAGGTCCTGGGATCAAGCCCTGCATTGGTCTCCCTGCTCAGCGAGGAGTCTCCTCCCTCTCCCTCTGCCCCTCCCCCCTCTCATGCCCTCTTCCCTCTCGCGAGCGCGCATGCGCCCTCTCTCGCTCAAATAAATAAATACAATCTTTAAAAAAAATTTAAAAAATGTTTTTATTTGCATAGAAGCCCAAAGTGGTGTGACTTTTGTGTCTCCTGGCTTTAGGGGTTCTTCAGGTAGTTTTTTGGTTCTGAAAGTTACCTCACTCAAGGTTATGTTTTTTAATGTCCTGTTTTTCACATAACTGTCACATTATGAGCCAACCTCCAGTGGATCTGCAGCCTGGCTGAGTTCAACTGGGAAGCCATCCTGTGATGCAGGTTTCGGTGAGTGCAGAGCCCGTGTCAACTAACGTGCATCAGAAGTCTTCTAATTCTTGGCTAAAGTTCTGCATGTTTCCTGGTGAAAATGACGTATTTTTCTTCCACTACTGAAGTAGAGTCCATTTTTCCTTTTATCATGTGTTATAAAAGTAGCTGTAACCAAATTTTAGGGGTATGCTCTACCGGTAGTCATTTCTCCAATTAAAAATGTGATGGATTGCACTTCTTCATGCCTTTTTACCTTCTCCCCTCTATAAAAGGAAATAGAATTTTTATAGGTTTCCTAGAAAGAAGGGCAGAGGCGCTATGTGAGTGTGCATTTTCTAAAACATTCTTTTGTGTCGAAGACCCTGTGAGCTTCCACATTTATATAGTCAGTAAAGCTTAAGGCAGATGTGAAGAGATTCCATTGGTCCAAAATTTAGTTTCCTTAGAAGAGAGGTATAGAAAATTCGGCTGGATAATAAAGGAATCCACTGGAACTTTGAGCCTTTTTGAAGAACGTGTTTTACCTTACTTCAGTTAGCAACTTCCTTGTTTTATTTCCTTGCAGTTTGGCACAGGGAAAAGCTTACTCCATTTGGAGTTAGAATAGACACAGGGAAAATTCTCTTTTTGGAGACTCAGTTTCTCAGTGGAAATAGTATTAGCCAGCTCTCTTTTTGTGAATATTGAATGAGATAGTGTGTAAAAAAAAATTAGCATTCCATCAAACATAATAATCACTCAATAAATATCCATTCCTTTTCACTTTACTCTCTGACATACTCTTCCCTTAAGGAAAATCTGTTAGCCTCATAATGAATGAGATAGAATGAATGAAACCCTGGAAAAAGGAAGGGAGAGAGAGAGAGGAAAAAAGAGAAGGAGAAAAGAATAAAGGAATTGTGTCAACGTAACATAAAAATTAGTTCAGAAGGACAAGTTTAGCTAAAATGATCATTTGGTATCATGTTAACAAAAGTAATTGATTCAGGCTTTAAAGAAAAATTGGCTATGCCACATTTATTTAGCACCTACTAATTGCCAGGTGCTGGGCTTGGCACCAGGGATTGATTACATGGTGATCAGACTAGTGCCAGCCCTCTAGGAGCTCAATTTCATGTGGGAAAATAGATACAAAAATAATCATCTCTAATAAAATATGTTAAATTCTGAAATAGAAAAGAGTCTGCAGATTAGTGAGAGGATGGGTGATATTGCACTGCAAGGATTACTCAGATGAAGCTTCCTGAGCTCCAACAGTCGCTGGTACATTACAGAGATTTCAGTGTAATGCCCTTCGCCCATGAAAATTCCTCACCATTGGATGGATGGTTGGGGTAATATTCAGAATCAGTTATTTTGGCTTCTATAAAAATTATCTGGGTAGTGAGGCAAAAATGCTGGAGCATTAAGGAAAGCCATAGACACGTGATTTCCTCGAGGGTGAAGAAGTTTTATCATTTATGTTTTATTTAGTAGCAAAACAGACAGATGCACAGGAGACCAAGAAACAAGTGAAGCATCTCACCACTTGCCTTCTAAAGGAAGTTGGCATTTCCAGAGAGAAGGTACAGGCTGGGAAGAAGTCCCTGTCTCATAGCTTTAACCAGATCTGACAGTTTCTTGTTGAGAGATAATGGGTTCCTTAGTTGACATGGAAAGTTTTGATGACACACCGCCCTAATTATCCCTACTCTCTGGAAGAGCTGAATCCACCATCCAATTCTGGGTGACATCTTCTTGCCTTTCTCGCTATTATCAGTCTCCGCTGACCGGTCACCGAATCAAGTCAACTTGCGAATACAAACTCCCGAGTCATTTAATGAGGTCCTTGTGTCTCCACCCAACCCTGAGGTCTCCAAAGAACTCTTTCCCATCTCCTCTTCTGATGAACAGCATCAAGGCATGGTTGCATTAAAATAAATGCATCTTTGTTAGAGATGTCAGGTTTGGGATCGTCTGGCCTCTGAAGCTGGCTAAGGCGTCACTACTCTGCTAGGACAAGGTAGAGAGCTCACTGAAGCGATTAGAGCAATTATTCAAAGATAACCTGTCACAGCTAATCAGCTCTGGCCCCGCCTGATGGGAAGAGGTGGGCCACGTCCTGCCTCCTCAGACCAAGCGCTGTTGTCTGATGGCATCTTTGCCTCCAACATCTCCTTAGAAGGGCTCAAGTTTCAAACATTTATTGGCAAAACTTAACTTCCTTGCATCTATTTGCTGTTCTATCTTAATAGTCCTCCTACTCAAAGAAGGTCCTCTGAGGCTCCTTCTGATTTATTTCTCTTCTGCAATTTCTCCTTCATCCCACTTGACATGTTTTATTGTGGCATTCCCTGGTGATGAAGCAAGAGTTCTTCTGAGTTATGAACACCTTCTTATTTTCTTTCATCCCACCAAATCATCCTGAAGATGATTTCCTTCCCATTGCATCCTGAAGGGCAGATGAAAGCCTTTTATTGAAACCTGGTGTCACCAAGGACGAAAGAAATTTGAAAGCCATGGAGAATGGTTTGTATTGGATGCAGAAGCTGCCAAAGAAGAAAACTTATCATTAATCATTGTGAGCCTCTTTGTCCTCCTCCTCCTCCCCAACATCGTCTTCACCAGCATTGTCCGTGTTTACACGGCCACTAGGTACTTGCGTGTATGTGCGGTAGCTCTAGGAATGCCATGAACATCTAATTAAATGCACAGTCCTGCCTCTCTGTCATGCAATTCAAGGTAACTGATTCATACATAGGCTAATAAAATGTTATATTTTGAATAAAGAGTAAGCAAGAGCTTAGATTGCAGAAATAACTGAAACATTGTCTTTACATATAACACTTTTTTTTTTTTAACGGATAAGGAGTGAAGGAAAACTGCAACTGCTGTGTACTTCACCCAGAGTGAGGTGCGGGGTGAGGGGTAGGTTGGGGGTGGCCAGGAGAATGCTTTTACCCCCTCCTCTAATTTGTTGGAGAGAGAGACTTAGGGAAGAAGTGGGGGGTATTAATTTAGGAAGTGCTTTGGAAAAAGGGAACAGGTAGCTCACTTGATGGCCGCACTGATAACTTTATTAAAATTATCTTGGGAATTTTTATGAAAGTGAGATTATTTCCTTTGTCTGATGCTGGACAGCATCATAGTAATTTGAGGATTTCTTTGGTGATCATTTTTTTGGTCATCAAAGGTAGCCCTTGATACATGGCGAGGTTTTGACTTGATCTGGGTCAGTGAAAATGTTCTCTCCTCCTGATTTCTGTTTATCTTAAGTGCCACCTTACTCCAGAACTCCGAGGGAACTTCACTTATTTATGGTCCAGAAATAGACTTTTAATTACTTCTTACCTTTCTGAAATCAACATGTTTCCCGGTAGAATTGAAAGGAAGATCCTCTGCCAAGTATAGATCTAGGAAAATGATAATTACTTGTTAGAACTTTGCTCATGTTGTTTTCCTCGCCAGAAATATCTATTTGGATCACCATGATTTACTAAAACCTGCTTTTCCATTCTGGTCTGGCTCAGGCTGTCCCTCCCTTGGGAGGCATTTTATTTTTCAACTAAAGCTGTCCCTCGTGATATTTGGCATTTAGAAGTGGAGGGTGGTTCTTCTGAATTCCCTCAGTATTTCACTGCCTTACAAAACAGATGTTACTTATTATTATTATTTATTCTTTTTTTTTTTTTTGCATGAATTCTAATGACACAGTGAGTTCCTTTGGAGACATAACCTAGTAGAAGCCATTTAACAATGAGTCTTAAAGTTCCCATCTATAATATGGGAGATACTACTAATACCTTCCTAATCCAACCCACAGACTGTTTTGAAGCTAAGGATGAGATAATATATGTTGAATAAATAAGTGAAAATATGTTGAAAAGTATAAAGGACTGTGCAGAGGTAAGTCCATAGGGACACAGAAGGACAGATCTCTTGGATATTGCCCTGGGCCGGTGCTCTTGTTCAAGATGTGAGGACACTGAGTTCTTAAAGGCAAAGCTGCAGAACTGATTAGAGTGGCTGAGCTTCTGTTCAGGTTTCTGGATTCTGAGCAGGTGTAGTCTCTTCTCTACCCACTGTTTCCCTTATTAGGTAGAACAGAGCACTTCCTGGGTGCCGAATGATTGACCTGTAGAGGCAACACAACTTGATTTCACACTGGGGTGAGAGGAATTGATAGTGCATCCTTTCTTGAAAGTGGAAGCTGATAGAAAGTTGCGAGATCAGCAGAAAGGCAATGAGTCTTGATGCCTGCAAGAAGATGGGGAGAGGAAGGGTTTTGGAGGATGAATAGGAGTACAGAAGAGGGAGGCTGGGTCTGTGGAGATGAACTTTGCTGAAGTTGTATATTTTCCAGGTTGGGATGACCTGCTTAAATGGGTGGGGAAACCTAGTGTGGATTCATGTTTGAATAGGAAGCTCAATTTCTATCTTCTAAGAGCCCACGGCCCTCCACCGTGTGACCATCCACATGCGTCCAAAGGGTGACTCATTTCTTTTTTTTTTTTTTTTTAAGATTTTATTTATTTATTTGTTAGAGAGAGAGAGAGAGCGAGTACAGGCGGACAGAGTGGCAGGCAGAGGCAGAGGGAGAAGCAGGCTCCCTGTCAAGCAAGGAGCCCAATGTGGGACTTGATCCCAGGACGCTAGGATCATGACCTGATCAAGCAGCTGCTTAACCAACTGAGCCACCCAGGCATCCCAGGGTGACTCATTTCTAAATGGAGCTACCAGCAAGTGTAGTACTCAGGTGGGGGAGTTGATTCTCAACATAGGGTCATCATCAGTCTTATCAGTTCATGATATGGGGACAGAAGAGGTCAGATTCAAAGTGCTGGGGTTGTGGGTAGCAAATTTGAACATCAACGTTGGGACAGAGAGAGGGCACCAGAGAAGTGATTGGCAAATGAGTAGAAATCTGTAACAGTCAAGATAGGTAAGGGATCAAATTGAAGAGATGTGGCAGTTCTGGACCAAACTGCATTAGGGTTGGGATGCTGACTGGGGTTGTTTGCTGCTGAATGGGGTTAGTGATGGGGTCAAGCTGTCCGTCCCATTTACAGCTTCGCTTGGCACTCCAAATTCTTTTTTTTTTTTTAAATTTATTATTTATTTAGTTAGTTTATTTGACAGACAGAGATCACAAGTAGGCAGAGAGGCAGGCAGAGAGAGAGGAAGGGAAGCAGGCTCCCTGCTGAGCAGAGAGCCTGATGCGGGGCTCGATCCCAGGACCCTGAGATCATGACCTGAGCCGAAGGCGGAGGCCTAACCCACTGAGCCACCCAGGAGCCCCTGGCACTCCAAATTCTTAGGAAGAGAAGGTGGAAATGCAGTCAAGATAAGCCTACTGGTACTTCCCCTTCCGTTACCTCTGTAGGGGGCTCCAGCTGCGTCTCTTCTCAGGTGAGCAGAGCATTGTTCTTATTCCCACCTCCATGAGAATACCGCTGCTCCTTCCTTATCACTCATCCTAAAAAGGAAGATTTCTGTTTGTGCAAGCAGAAGATTCAGTCTCCTTGTGCATACTGTAAGTGATGGAAACAATGCTATTGTTCTCACCAAAGACAAAAGGGACCGCCACCAGGCTTCTTACATTACACACACAAGCCCTTACGATTACGTGTTTGCCTGCGATGCTCAGCAGCTGCCTCACACACTGCAAGTATTTGAAAACAAACACTTGTGGCAAGAGAGTTGTTCACTTCTGTCCTGGGTCCAGGTGTTTGCTCGGTCTCAAAGAGACAGACTTCTCTTCATATTGTGACATGAAGCCATGTTTGAATTAGCAGATCGCGGTTCAGCTTTGGGAAACTGACACAGTTGTTCCTGTGTTAAGAAAAATCTTTGTCAACGATCATCTCATTTCAACTTTTATCACTTTGGCTTTCTTCTACGCCCCTCGTTCCCCCTCGTTGGTGATGAGCAGAGCCCTCACAGGCACTCAGTCTCATTCAATGCCATCACTGGTAACAGAAGCGGAAAAATAACACTGTGAACGGTGGTATTGTACAAGCCAGGAGCGTGTGAATTAAGGGTCTTACTGGTGGGTCTAAGTGCCTCATCACATAACGAGGGGGTCCTATGGTACCACTCAAAAGTCAGAGAACTTGTATTTTAACACACTGTGCCTGGAGACCTCCCTCTTCACAGCTTGGTGAGGGAGAAAGATACTTTGTTCATTAGAAGACAGGAAAAACAAAATCAAATGTGAGTGGCTGAAACAGTACTAGTAATCTTACAAGTAGTGTGATCACTCAGTGTGATATTGCAAAACCCCCTCCGTTAGCAAAAGAAGATGACTGGGTTGATCAGTTTCACCCTCAATGAGGCAGAAGAATGACAGTGTTCTCATGGTCACACAGAGAATTTTTACACGTGATATTTACATGGCATCCATTTTAGAACAACAATCTAATAGCCCTAGTATGCACGTTTTTGTATTTCTGCAAACTCTTTTGGGCATTGGGTTGCTACAGTGTTTGCCTGAGTTGAAGTTTCTTCTGAATGGAGAATTGGAAATTAAAAAAAAATACAATTATAAATAGGTAGTGTGAAATTGAGAGATGCCAGGGAGGGATGCCTGGATGGCTCAGGTGGTTAAGCAGCCGACTCTTGATTTTGGCTCATGTCGTGATCTCAGGGTCATGAGATTGACCCCCATGAGGCTCCCCATTGAGCCCTGAGCATAGAGTCTGCTTAAAAATCTCTCTCCCGGGACGCCTGGGTGGCTCAGTTGGTTAAGCGGCTGCCTTCGGCTCAGGTCATGATCCCAACGTCCTGGGATCGAGTCCCACATCGGGCTCCTTGCTCCGCAGGGAGCCTGCTTCTCCCTCTGCCTCTGCCTGCCTCTCTGTCTGCCTGTGCTCGCTCTCTTTCTCTCTCTCTAACTAATAAATGAATAAAATCTTAAAAAAAAATTAAAAAAAAAATCTCTCTCCCTCTCCCTTGGCCCATCCCTCCACCTCGCTTGCATTGTCTCTCTCTAAAAAAAGAAAGATGCCAGGGACATTAGAGCAGGGTTCTCCAGGGAAATGAAATAAATAGGATTCATACATATGGAGAAAGAGATTTATTATAAGGAATTGGCTCATGTGATTATAGAGGCCGATAAATCCCAAGGTCTACAGTTGGCAAGCTGGAGACTCAGGAGAGCTAATGGTACAGAACCTGACAGAAGAGCTGATGTTTCAGTTTGAGTCTGAAGGCAGGGAAGAGCCAATGTCCTGGTTCAAAGACAATCATATGGGAGGAATTCCCTCTGACTCCGGGGAAGGTCGGCCCTTTGGAGCTTGTCAGACCTTCAACTGATTGGACGAGGCCCACCCACATTAGGGAAAGGAAATTGCTTTACTTAGTCTACTTATGCAAACGTTAATCCTATCCAGAAACACACTTACAGACACATCCAGAATGGTGTGGTTGATACACAAAGTCAAACTGACACAGAAACTTAGCAATCACAGGCAACAAGTAACAAAGTACTAAACTGGGCATTGGGAGGTCTATGAAATTAGTTTTTTTTTTTCACTAGGCTGATGAGGCAAATTCTTCTAACTCCCTGTTATCACACAATCCTTCTTACCCCTGCCAATAGGGGTGGGTGAGCCACAGGTCACTCAGTTGATGGCTAATCACTCAGCTGAACACTGGTCCTTTCATTTTAGAGTTTCCTATCCTCATAAACAAAGTGAGGCTTACATTCCCTGCCCGTGTGGACTTTAGGAATTCCTTGAGGATCATGTGCTGACTAGGAATTGAGTGACCTGGCTTTTCATTTGGGTTTGACCACCCCCTTCTTGTGTGTCTATGCAAATGATTTGAGCCTCATTGTTCTTATTTATAAAACCACCAATCAGGCATAATTGGTCCCTTCCCAACCTCAAATCTTGAAATTTGTAGATGACTTGGTAACTATTTTTATTTTGTTGGTGTATTAAGTGTGAATGATTATTTGAGTCCCTTTAGCTTTTTCATATCTGGAAATGATAAGCTTCTAACTCCCACTTTGGAAAGAATTTTCTTCTGCCTCAAACCTCTATTATTTTGCTTTCATCCTCTGTCTAAAATATGCCATAATGATTTTTGAAAATAAGCTTATTTCTTTTCACAGTAATAAAAGTACATTCTGTGGGAAGACTGGACACCCTGTAGGATAATTGTTAGCTCATGACCAGTAAGTTCTAGATTTTGCAGCTCAAAGCTAAAAAACCCAACTTGTGGTTTCCATCGGTCAGTTTTGAGTCCAGTGACAAGAGAGACCAAGAAGACATTCAAGAATGTCAGTTCAGGGGCACCTGGGTGGCTCAGTAGGTTAAAGCCTCTGCCTTCGGCTCAGGTCATGATCTCAGGGTCCTGAGATTGAGCCCCCCATCGGGCTGTCTTCTCAGCCTACTTGTGATCTCTGTCTGTCTCTCTGCTCCGCCTACTTGTGATCTCTGTCTGTCAAATAAATAAAATCTTAAAAAAAAAAAAAAAGAATGTCAGTTCACATTTTCTTTTTTAAGTTGGATGTGGAACTTGAACCCACGACTCTGAGATCAAGAGTTGCATGAGACTACGGGCTGAGCCAGCCAGACACCCCAAGCATGTCAGTTTACATTTTGAGTACTTTCCTTTAGCATGCATGATGGTTGGATTTACAGTCCACGGGACAGGAGACACACTTCCTCTTGCTATTTTCTCTTTCAGGGAAGGCAGACAACCCACTGCTTTAGTGATAAGACTGCCAACTTCACTTCACCCTTGAAACTGGTCCCCATCTCCCTTAATGCCACACTGTGTCAAGGACAGAGATGCAGGCTATTGATCAAGATCCTTATGGAATCCCCCCCACATTCTTCATAGAATCATGGCTGACAAAGTGACATGCTATATGTTTTCACAATGACATGGAGATTGAAAATGGAAAAGTTAAATATAAATCTTCATGGAAGTTTCAGTAATTTTTAATAATTTGTTCTTTTGTCGCATGCATATGTGAATGATATATTTGTCCTAGAGCAATACGAATTCATTTCCCCACATCTGTAATATCTGCAGTAAGCTAAATTAAAAATGCATTTGTACTTGTACAGTTAAATGATCATATTTAATGAAATGTCAGAGATGAATCTTAGCAAATAGTCAGGAAATTATTTTAGAGAGGGCAGCATTTCATTACTAGCAGTCGGGGAAAAGCAAAGTGATTAAACAAATGGTTTACTGCTCTTAGGTGGTGGCCGTCCACGAAGAATAGAAAAACCAGTGCGAGGAGCTGATAGACAAATGTTGCATTTCTAAGTCTTTGCTCTCTCTCTTTTCCTACTCCCCCAAACCCTCACGGAGTCTTGAGTCTGATGGGGGCTCATATGAGGAGTTGGGGAGACTCTCCCCATGTACTGAGGAAAAGAAGTCATTAGGAAGTAGATAGCATGCATGAGAATGACCTCACATGAGGTCTGCCCAACCCAGCTTGAGCAAAGTTTGGGTACCTGAGTTGAGTAGGAGACTCAGGTCAATTGAATGAGAGCAGGAAGCAGCTGGCCAGAGAATGATGGACTGTTTAGGCTACAGGCTCTGCACCTGTGCGGCCCTGGGATGAGAGAAGACATTAGGGAGCTGCGCTGCGGGTCAGAACAGAGTGAATGAGGGTAGGTGGTAACAGGCAGCAGGTAGGAGCAGAGAGGGAGAGGAGGAAAAGGAGAGAAGGAGGGGGTGTGAAGGGAGTGTGTTCAGTGATTGAGAAAATGGAGTGGGACCATCAGGCAGCTGAGGAGACCTTCACTGGCCACCAACACACTGCCACATCCCACACAAATCCCACCAAGCAACTCCATGCTTCATGTGCTAGGGATGGTTGAACAAGCAGTTCCATAAGAATTATCAGCTGTGTTGGGACGCCTGGATGGCTCAGTGGGTTAAGCCGCTGCCTTCAGCTCGGGTCATGATCCCAGGGTCCTAGGATCGAGTCCCGCTTCGGGCTCTTTGTTCGGCAGGGAGCCTGCTTCTCCCCTCCCCTCTCTGCTTGCCTCTCCGCCTACTTGTGTAATCTCTGTCTGTCAAATAAATAAATAAAATCTTTAAAAAAAAAAAAGAATTATCAGCTGTGTTGATGGGAGTTATGGGCTGAGTTGTGTCCTCTGAGAAGACATGTGGAAGTCCTAACATCCAGTACCTCAGAAGGGGACCTCATTCGGAAATAAGGTCATTGCAGAGGTAATTAGTTAAGATGAGGTCAGACTGGAGGATGATGGGACCTTATTCCAATACCTCTGGTGTCCTTATAAGATGACGTGAAGACACGTAGAGAGACTGCCATGTGATGGGAGAGGCGAAACACGGAGTGATGTGGTTGCAAGCAAGGGAGAGACAAAGGTTTCCGCCACCACTTGAAGCCGGCAAGAGACAAGGAAGGAGTCTCTCTAGAAAGTTTTTAGAGGGAACCAGGCCCTGATGATAACTTAATTTCAGACTTCTGGCCTCCAGAGTCGTAAGAAAATAAATTTATGGTGTTTTAAGCCACTCGGTTTGTGGTTCTTTGTAATGGCAGCCCTAGGAAATGAATATAGTCGGTAAAATACAAATCTGAATGGCCGATCAAGAAGTTATATTTCTCAGTCTTTTGCATTTTTTCTTAAGAAAATTCTATGACTTTCCACTTAAATTTACTGCCATCTGGGACCAGGAGGGGAGCAAGGCATTCTCCTTGGCTGCCAACAACTCAACAAGGAAGGTAAGGAGCATTCTGAGGCAATATTTTTTTAAAAATTAAAACTTATATGAGAAAGCCATGATGGACAAAATCCCAGAATTTTGTTTTATTTATTTACTTTTATTTTTTTATTTTTATTATTTTTATTTTTTTAAAAGGTTTTATTTATTTGTTTGACAGAGAGAGATCACAAGTAGGCAGAGAGGCAGGCAAAGCGAGAGAGGGGGAAGCAGTCTCCTCGCCGAGCAGAGAGCCCGATGTGGGGCTCCATCCCAGGACCCTGGATCATGACCTGGGCTGAAGGCAGAGGCTTTAACCCACTGAGCCACCCAGGCGCCCCTATTTATTTACTTTTTTTTAAAGATGTTATATTTTTATTTGAGAAAGAGCACAGAGGGAGAGCAAGAGGGAGAAGCAGACTCCCTGCTGAGCAGGGAGCCCCAATGAGGGCTTGATCCCACGACCCTGGGATCATGACCTGAGCTGAAGGCAGATGCTTCACCGACTGAGCCACCCAGGCACTCCAAAATATCAAAATTTTAAACACAGGTTCAGTATCGCCATATCTGAACGATATGGCGAAGTTTAAAAATGCATATAATGAAGGGCATGGATATAAATATATTCACATAAAAATACTGTATTTCAGTTTTGTCTCCGGCAGACACCAGAAGAGATGACGAGGTACAGCAAGACGACTCCGGCTGAATTCACTTTTCCCGGTGTAAGAACCAGGCAGGTGGAAGACAAGATCAGCAACATCAGGTAACAATGGAAGCTCAGTTAAGCATCGGTCCAATATGAAATCTGCATAAAGACAGCTGCTGTAATCCTAGTAGCGAAGGGAATTAGATTCTTTGGCCTTTACCACATGACAGTAAATGACAGTGTAATAAATAAAACAAAAATGATTTCTGACTTACACTTTTCACATCATATCCCGGAGGCGCTTTGCTATTGTTACAAGTATATTAAACGTAGGTCTGATTACATCCTAAGGAGAGCTGACAAGAGGCATATTCTGGAACAGGGAGACGTTGGCCGATGTCTGGTGGAATATCTATGGGGTGCACACTTCTGAAGCTTCAGAGAGATCAAGAACTAGGAGAGGCCAGGAGTGGAATGTCATATTGTACGCCTAATTCAGATGAACTTTCTTTCAGTTTCTTCAAGAGATCGTGGAGTGTTTGTGTAGTACTGAGTGTGGTTATTAGCTCTTCTCGATTATCCTCTAGAAGTACAGGGGCGCCTGGGTGGCTCAGTGGGTTAAGCCTCTGCCTTCGGCTCAGGTCATGGTATCAGGGTCCTGGGATTGAGCCCCACATCGGGCTCTCTGCTCCGCGAGGAGTCTGCTTCCCCCTCTCTCTCTGCCTGCCTCTCTGCCTACTTGTGATCTCTCTCTCTTTGTCAAATAAATAAATAAAATCTTTAAAAATAAATAAACAAATAGAAGTACAAGTATGCTCTCGCGGCCAATGGAGAGGCCTAAGGATGCAGATTCTATGACTGGGAGAAAATGCAAAACACAGAAAGGATTGAATTAAATGCGGGAATTTATGCTGTTGGAAAACATTTGTACCGACTCCTTTCTGTTATGTAAATCTTAACACAGGCTGAGATTTGTGCAAACGGGAGCACATGAAAAGCATTTCTATAACCTTCCAAACTCCCACGTGCTGCTCCTTTACCATCACGTTCTTTAAAACTTGGATCTGTCTTTTCTTTGCAGAATGGTCTGCCAATTTTGATTGTTTTAGGGCTGAATTCCCATGACCCCACTTGATTACAGAATTACACATTCTGCAAATTGACTCTAATCTTAATAATTCAATGCTAACTAGCTCTTAAGTGTAGAGGTCTTTTTTTTTTTTTTTTGTCTTTTGGTTTTTGTTTTTTTTTTTTGCTCCAGGGTAATGTTAGTAAAAGATGTTTGAAAACAGGAGAAAAGAAGGATGGAGATACGAAGACATGGAGGTCTGACCATTGTTTGAACTTGGCAAGATACCGTCAGCCAGGAATGGTACACACCATTGTGTGTAGGATAGGCTATATCCATTCATCTTTTGAGGAGTTTTTAATATTTAGAACACAAACTTTCTTTCATCAGTTATTATCGCATGTTTAGTATTTTTGATAATGTGCAAAGGATTCAGATCTTTTTTATTATTTTTTTCTTTCGTGATTTTTTTTTTACTTTAACCATTTTCAAGCATACAGTTCGGGGATATCATGTGACATTCACCTTGAGGAACCATAACCACCATTCATGGAACGTTTCATTGTCCCAAACTGAAACTCTGCACCCATTAAACAGTAACTGCCCATACTGCTTGCCCCCTGGCCTCCAGCCAACCCCCTTCTACTCTGTCTTTATGATTTGACTACTTTAGGATTCTCAAATCGGAATTATACAGTATTTGTCCCTTTGTGTCTAGCTTGTTTCACTGACATAATGTCTTTAAGATTCATTCATGTTGTATCCTGTGTCAGAATGCCCTTTTTAGGGCTGCATCATATTCCATTGTACATATGTTTTGTTTATCCACTCAACTGTTGAGAGACACTCAGGTTGTGTCAAACTTTTGGCCACTGTGAGTAATGCTACTATGAACATAGTTGTACACATACCTGCTTTCAGTTCTTTTGGGAGTATACTCAGAAGTGGAATTGCTGGATTATATGGTAATTCTACATTTGATTTTTTGAGGAAACACCACACCATTTTCCATACCAATTGTGCCATTTTACATTTCCATCAGCAATGCACAAAGTTCCATTTTTTTCTACATCCTCACCAACACTTGTTATTTTTTTCTTTTTTAAATTAAATTAAATTAAATTTATTTTCAGTGCTCCAGAATTCACTGTTTATGCACCACACCCAGTGCTCCATGCAATACATGCCCTCCTTAATACCCACCACCAGGCTCACCCAACCCCCCACCCTTTCCCCTCCCAAACCCTCAGTTTGTTTCTCAGAGTCCACAGCCTCTCATGGTTCATCTCCCCCTCCTATTTCCCCCACTCACTTCTCCTCTCCATCTCCCAATGTCTTCCGTGTTATTCCTTATGTTCCACAAATAAGTGAAACCATATGATAATTGAGTCTCTCTGCTTGACTTATTTCACTCAGTGTAATCTACCTCAGTCCTATCCATGTTGATACAAAAGTTGGATATTCATCTTTCTTTTTTTTTTTTTTAAAGATTTTATTTATTTATTTGACAGAGAGAGATCACAAGTAGGCAGAGAGGCAGGCAGAGAGAGAGGGAGGAGGAAGCAGGCTCCCTGACAAGCAGAGAGCCCGATGTGGGACTCGATCCCAGGACCCTGAGATCATGACCCGAGCCGAAGGCAGAGGCTTAACCCACTGAGCCACCCAGGCGCCCGGATATTCATCTTTCTGATGGAGGCATAATACTCCATTGTATATATGGACCACATCTTCTTTATCCATTCATCTGTTGAAGTGCATCTTGGTTCTTTCCAGTTTGGTGACTATGGCCAATGCTGCTATGAACATTGGGGTACAGATGGCCCTTCTTTTCACTATATCTGTATCTTTGGGGTAAATACCCAGTAGTGCAATTGCAGGGTCATATGGTAGCTCTATTTTTAATTTCTTAAGGAATCTCTGCACTGTTTTCCAAAGTGGCTGTACCAACTTGCATTCCCACCGACAGTGTTAAGAGGGTTCCCCTTTCTCCACATCCTCTCCAACACTTGTTTACTGTCTTGTTGATTTGGGCCATTCTAACTGGTGTAAGGTGATATTTCAATGTGGTTTTGATATGAATCTCCCTGATGGCTAGTGATGAACACTTGTTATTTTAAGATTTTTTAAAAAATGCATAATAAACATCCTAAGGGATGTTATGAAGTATCTCATTGCAATTTTGATTTGCCTTTCTCTAGTGCTTGTGAGGTTGAACATCTTTTTATGTGCTCATTGGTCATTTGTATATCTTCCTTGGAGAAATGTCCATTCAAACCCTTTCCCATTTTTCAGTTGAGTTGCTTTTTTTTTTATTATTGAGTTGTAGAAGATCTTCACATATTCTAGAAATTAATCCCTTATCAGATATACAATTTGTAAATATTTTCTCCTAATCCACAGGTTGTCTTGTCACTCTGTTGATTATGTCCTTTGATATACAAAAGTTTTAAAAATCTGATGAAGCTCAGTTTATCTACTTTTACCTTTGTTGCTGCACTTTCAGGGTCATATCCAAGAAATCATTGCCATATCCAACATCATGAAGCCTTTCTTCTGTTTTCTTCTAAGCGTTTTATAGTTTTGGCTCTTAGTTTAGGACTTTGGTTGATTTTGAGTTAATTTTTGTGTATGATATAAGAGTCCAACTTCATTCTTTTGCTGTGGGTATCCAATTTTCTCAGCATCATTTGTTGAAAAAAAAGTCATTTTTCCATTGCAAGGTCTTGGCTCCCTTGTCAAAAATCATTTGACCATATATGTAAGGATTTATGAATGGGCTTTTATTCCATTGGCCTATATATGCCTTTATATTGGTATCACATACTGTTTTGACTAGTGTAATTTTCTTTTTGGAAGACTTATTTATTTATTTGAGAGAGAGAAGCAGGGGCAAAGTGAGAGGGATAGAATCAGACTCTCTGCTCACAGAGTCTGATATGGGGCTAGATCTCATGACCCTGAAATTACAACCTGAGCCAAAATCAAGACTCAGACACTTAACTGACTGTACCACCCTGGTGCCCCTTGACTAGTATAATTTTGTAATAACATTGAAATAAAAAAATGTGAACATTTGAAATAAAAAACTTCCAACTTTGTTCTTCTTTTTCAAGATTATTTGGCCTATTTGGGGGGTCCCAAGAGATTCCATATGAAATTTAGGATGACATTTTCTATTTCTGCAAAAGAAAAATCATTAGGATTTTGATGAGAATTGTATTGAATTTGTAGATCACTTTGGGTAGTAGAGACATCTTCACAATATTTAGACTTTCAGTTCTTGAACACAAATTGTTTTTCCATTTATTTGTTTCTATTTCATTTCTTATAGCAATGTTTTGTGGCATCCAGGGTATAAGTCTTTGGCCTCCTAGGTTAAGTTTTTTTTTTTTTTTTAAGATTTTATTTATTTGACAGACAGAGAGATTACAAGTAGGCAGAGAGGCAGGCAGAGAGAGAGGGGGAGAAGCAGGCTCCCTGCTGAGCAGAGATCCTGATGCTGATGTGGAGCTCGATCCCAGGACCCTGGGATCATGACCTGAGCTGAAGGCAGAGGCTTTAACCCACTGAGCCACCCAGGCACCCCAGTTAAGTTTATTCTTAAATATTTTATTCTTTTCAGTGCTATTGTGAATGGAATTGTTTTCTTAATTTCCTTTTTGGATTCTTCACTGGTAGTGTATAAAAACAACATTTTGTGCCTTGCAATTTTGCTGAATTCATTTATTTTAATATTTTATGGATTTTTGGGGGGTGGGGTTTATGATTTTTTGCATATAAGAAAAAATGTTTTTACCTCTTTTCCAATTTGGGTGCCTTTTATATCTTGTCCTTGCCTAACTGCTCTGGGTAGGACTTTGAGTACTATGTTGAATAGATGTGACAAAAATGGGCATCTTTGTCTTGTTCCTGATATTAGAGGAAAAGCCTTCAGTGTTTCACCACTGAGCATGATATTAACTACAGATTTTTTATATATGTCCTTTATTGTGTTGACATAGTTTGTTCCTAGTTTGTTGAGTGTTTTTATCATGAAGGAGTGTTGAATTTTGCCAAATGCTTTTTCTGCATGAAGTGATATGATCATGTGGGTTTTTTCCTTCATTTTGCAAATGTGGCATATTCCATTAATTGATTTTCATATGTTGAACCATCCTTGCACTGCAGGAACATATCCAGTTTGTTTATGATGTATAGTTCTTCTAATGTGCTCTTGAATTCTATTTGCTAGTATTGTGTTTGCTAGGATTTCTATATCAATATTCATTAGGGATAGTAGCCTGTTTTCTCTTCTTTTAGTGTCTTTGTCTAGATTTGGTATCAGAGTAATGTCAGCCTCAGAGAATGAGTTTTTTAAGTATATTTTTTCTCTTTGATTTTTTTTTTAAAGAGTTTGAGAAGGATTGGTGTTAATTCTTTAAGTGTTTGGTAGACTTCATTAGTGAAGCCATTCATTTCTGGGCTTTTCTCTTTTTTTTTTGTAAATATTTAATTAATTTATTTATTTGACAGAGAGATCACAAGCAGGCAGAGAGGCAGGCAGATAGAGAGGAGGAAGCAGACTCCCCACTGAGCAGAGAGCCCGATGTGGGGCTCGATCCCAGGACCCTGAGATCATGACCTGAGCCGAAGGCAGAGGCCTTAACCAACTGAGCCACCCAGGCACCCCTGGGCTTTTCTTTGAGGATTGGGAGGCAACCTATTAATACAGAATCTGAAAAATATAATTCTAGCAAGAGAGAAACCTATCCCCTGGTAGCCAACAGACATGTTGCCAGTAAGTTCTATTCTGCTCCTTCTTTCTGATTGTGCAGCTCTGGGCAGAAGGTGGATCAGGGGAGAGTAAAACATTACCAGATATCCTATTACTTTGAATACGGACTGAATATTTACTTAGTGGATATAACTTTAACTAGTTTTTCTCTTAAGTTATTTGAGTCTGTCTTCTTTTTTTGTTTTGTTTTGTTTTGTTTTGTTTTTTGTTTTCCATGGGTGAACAAGGGCCTGGAGTTTCCTTGTTTGCCATCTTGCTGGTGTCACTCTCTTCTTTCACAATTTAATGGCAGTGAATGATAAGTTCCAGTGACAAGGTCAGACTTGATATAGGTGTGCAGTCTCATCCTGTAGTCTATCATATCAGATCATCTTCTACATCATCATTAAATGGGTTTGTTAGAAAACACTTTGATCACAAAAAGAGATTTGGGTGCATTCTAACATTGGGAGAACAGTAGAAATGTAATGATATGGGCCATTAATTCAGAGGTTTGTCAGTAAAACAAAGCACTTTTTTCCTAAATGCTATATATTTTTAAAAATCAGCTTTCATAATGTTCTTAGAAGGTGGCAGAAATATCGTGCTTTGCATTTGAAAAGGGAGGCACTGTCATGAAGAAGGATTTGTTAGAGGCTGTGGAATAAGACAGGGTTAGATTTCACGCTGGTGGTGTTTGTATCATTACATAATGATAGCCTTCCTATCAGCAGGATGAATGAATCAAAATAGATAAAAAATATATCATATTCATGTCCAAATCTCACACTTTTGTGATTCCGTATCAATGAGTCATCTCTAAATCCTGAGCAAAGTGGTAGCCAAATAATAATGCACTAGGACTGGGACCTGTGGGCTCCTAAGGCCTCAAAGATAAAATATATAAGGTGGTGTGAAAGTGTAAGACGGTGTTGACCTTGCATATAACTAGACTGATTCTTTGCTTTGTTCTGAGTAGAGAGTTTACCTTTCATACTCAGGACAATACAACGGGGTGGAAAAAGTTGGTTCCAATTACACAATGGTAGGACTTGCATTTCTACTGGTTATAGTGTCAAATTAGCTCATGGGCCGAGTTTCTTGACCTTTGGTTGTCCTAAAGGAAAGTATTATTTTCTGTTTACAACTTCAAAAAATTCACACTTATTAGTATTTTTTTTTTACTGTTAAAGATTTTTTAAAAATTTAAGTAAAACAAAACTTAATCTCTAGAGATGAATTTTCAGGAAACTGAATATTTCAGTTGTGTTTGAAGTGCTGTTTATGTGACCCGTAAGCAAATTAAAAGAGAAAAATTGAGTTAATACACTAATGTACCCAAAGACAGGTGAAATTTTGACATTTCCACCATTGAATTAATGAAATCACTGACTGCTTTGATTTCTCTTACACAAAGCCCCAAAGCTGTCAAATGCTATAAAGTAACATAATTAAATTCATTTACTTTTCCCCTAGTTTTATTGAGAAATAACTGATATACATCACTACGTAAGTGTAAGGGATACAGCACATTGGTTTGATTTGCATATATTGTGAAATGATTGCTGCAGTAAGTTCAGCTAACATCTATCTTCCCATACAGATACAATTAAAAAGAAGAAGAAAGAATAAAGGAAAAAAAGAAATTTCTCCTTGTGATGAGAACACTGAGAATTTACTCTCTTAACTCTTGTGTGTATCATAGAGCAGTGTTAGGTATCACCTTGTACATTACATTTCTGGTAATTATTTATCTTATAACTGGAAGTTCTTATCTTTTAACTAACTTCCCCTAATTCCTCATCCCTCCACCACTTAAATCTTTAATCCATTTTGAGTTAACTTTTGAGGGTGACACAAGATATGGGTATAATTTCATTCTTTTACATGTGAATCATTATCCCAACACTATTTATTGTAGAGACTGTCTTTTCTCCATTGAATATTCCTGGCTCCCTTGTCAAATATTTGTTGACTATATATGTATGGTTTATTTCTGGGCTTCAATTATGTTCCATTGATCTGTTTGTATTTATGCCAATACCATTTGTTCTGATGACTATAATTTTATAGTGTAGCTTGAAATCAGGAACTGTGATGCCTCCTGCCTTATTCTTCTTTCTCAGGATTTTTTCTGGCTATTTGGGGTCTTTTGTGGTTCCATATAAGTTTTAGGAGTGTTTTTTTTCTACTTGTGCAAAAAATGCTAATAGAACTGGATAGAAATTACACTGGATCTATAGATGGCTTTTGGTAGTGCTGACATTTGGTAGTGTTGACATTTTAATACTATTAATTGGTAGTATTGACATTTTAACATTATTAATTCTTCTAATCCAGGAACACCAGTTACCTTTCCATTTATTTGTATCTTCTATAGTTCCTTTCATCAATGTCTTCAAGTTTTTGGAATAGAGGTCTTTCACCTCCCTAGTTACATTTATTACTAAGTATTTTATGGTTTTTGATGCCATTGTAAATGGGATTGATTTCTTCTTTTTCAGAAAATTTATTGTACATGTATAGAAATGCTGATTTTTGTATGTTAATTTTGAATCCTGCTGCTTTATTCTACTTCCTGTATTGATTGATTAGATCTAACATATTTTTTGTTCAAGTCTTCAGGACTTTCTATATATGAAAGCATGTAATCCAAAAATAGAGATGTTTACTTTTTTATTTCCAATCCTAATATCTTTTATCTCTCCTTTCCTGATTGTTCTAGCCAGGATTTCTAATACTTTGTTGAGTAGGAGTAGTGAGAGTGGACATTCTTGTCTTGTTCTTGATCTTAGAAAAAATGCTTTTGACTTTTCACTACTGAGTATGATTTAAGTATGGGCATGCCATAAATGGCCTTTATTATGTTGTGATATATTCCTTCTATGTCTAATTTAAAATATTTTTATCATGAATGGATATTGAATTTTGTCAAGTGCTTATTCTGCCTCTATTGAGATGATCATATGATTCTTTTATTCTATTAATGTGATGTAGCACATTGATTGATTTGTGTATATTGAATCATTCTTGCACACCAGGGATAAATTTCACTTGATCATGGTGATTGATCATTTTATCATGCTTCTGAGTTCAGTTTGCTAGTATTTTATTGGAAAAATTTGTATCTATATCATTGCAAAGATTAGCCTGCAGTAGTTTTTGCTTTGTTTTGTTTTTCTAGTAGTATTTTTCTTTGATTTTGGTATCAGGGTAATGCTGGCCTTATAAAATGGGTTTGGGAGTGATTTTCCTCTTCAGTTTTTGGAAAGAGTTTGAAGATTAGCATTAATTCTTTAAATGTTTTATAAATTCATCAGTTTTAAAGACCTCTGGTTCTGGGCTTTTTTCTTTGGGAGATTTTTGGTTCATGATCCAATCTCCTTACCAATAACTGGTGTATGCATATTTTTTAATTTCTTCCTGATTTAGTCTTAGTAAGGTGTATGTTTCCAATTTTTTCCCGTTTCTTCTAGGTTGTCTAGTTTATTGACGTATAGTTGTTCATAGCAGCCTTCTATAATCATTTGGATGTTGGTGGTATCAGTTGTAATGTCTCATTCTTCACTTATAATTTTGTTGATTTGGTCTTTTTCCTGTTTTATGTATTTAGTCTAGCTAAGGTTTGCCAGTTTTGTTTATCTTCTCCAAGAAACAACTCTTAGTTTGGCTAAGCTTTTCTATTGTTTTTCTTTTCTCTACTTCACTTATTTCTGTTCTAATCTTTATTATTTCCTTTCTTCTGATTATTTTGGGCTCAATTTCTTCTTTTCTCAGTTCCTTAAGGCATAGAGGTAGGTTGTTTATTTGGGACCCTTCTTGTTTCTTCATGTAGGTGTTTAGTGCTATGAACTTCCCTCTTAGAGCTACTTTTGTTGTATCCTACAAATCCTGGTTTTTGGTCAGTCTTAAGAAACTTCTTAATTTCCCCTTTAATTTCTTCTTTGATCCATTGGTTGTTCAGGAGAGTGTTGTATAATTTTCATGTGTCCAAGAATTATTCAGTTTTCCTCTTGTTAGTGATATGTAGTTTCATGCCATGTGGTCAGAGAAGATACTTGGTATGATTTCAGTCTTCTTGAATTAGCTAAGACTTGTTTTGTGGCCTAAACATATGGTTTATCAGAGAAAATATTCCATGTGTACTTGCTTTTGTTAGATAAATGCCCTGTATACGTCTGTTAGGTTCATTTGGTCTGTAGTGTTGTTCAGATCCACTGTTTCCTTATTGATTCTCTGTCTGGATTATCTATCTATTGTTGAGTGGAGTATTAAAGTCCCCAAGTATTATTGTATTACTATTTATTTCTCCTTTTGGCTCTGTTAGATTTTGCTTCATATATGTAGATGCTCTGTTGTTGGGTGCATAAATATTAACAATTTTGAAATCTTGATGTGTTGACTTTTTTAATCATTGCATAGTGACTTTGTCTTCTTTTTACCATTTTTAATTTTAAAGTTTATTTAGTTTGATATAACTAGGATCGCTACCTACTCCTGCTTTTTTTGGTTACCCTTTGCTTAGAGTGTCTTTTTCTATCCCTTCACTGTTAGTTTTGCATGTCTTCAAGGCTAAGGTGAATCGTTTGTAGGCAACCAAATCTTTTGTATGCATATTGTTGGATCTTGGTTTTTCTTTTTGTTTTGCCATTTTATGTCTTTTGATTGAATAATTAAATCTGTTTACTTTTAAAGTAATTATTGACAGGTAAGGATTTACTATTGACATTTTGTTAATTGTTGTGTTTGTTTTGTAAATTCTTGTTCCTTATTTCTTATCCTGTTGTCTTTTTTGTGTTTTGATGTCTTTTGGTATCAGTATGCTTTCATTTCTTCCAGGAGTTTTCTCCAGCCTTTTCTGGCCAAATGTGGTAGAAGGCACTCTCTGCAGAGGGACTGTGACATAGCTCCTTGCCTGGGCATAGGCAAACTAGGGTCTAGGGCCAACAAGCTCCAGATCAGGCAGATCTGCACCCCACTGTGTTCCCTGGCCAGAGTGCCTCCCTGACTTGGTTCTACAGATAAACGAAACTGCTGGTTGGGATTACTACTTCAGCACTGCAGGTATGAACTTGCTCTGCTAAGATCCCTGTGCTGGTTGTTGCAAGCCCCTCCTCCCTTCTCCATCATATTCAGATTCCCAGTGGTTGAGCCACATAGATTCCCCTGCAGTCCCTGTGGTGTGAGATCAGAGCGGAGGGAAGCTCCCACAAAGTGACCCACAATTCTGGGGGTCTAGTTGTCTCCTCTGGATTGTCTTTTCCCACCAGAAGAACTGGAGGCTCAGGAGAGATCTCTCTGTGTGATGCTTCACTGGCCTGGGGGAGGAGCAATGTGGCCCACTGCTTCTCTTACTCTTCTGATGCAGTCTGTCTTGGTCTTTATGGTGCAAGGGTGCTTCACTGTGTTCTAGAAATTCACAAGAGACTCTTGGGCCTGGCAAAGACAAACCACCCTTCATCAAGGACATGTTGGTATTCATGAATTGCTCTCTCCCTACTCATGTCTCTTTATATGAAGGTGATTTGTGCATATTGGGATGGTTGTAAGAAATGAAATGAGAAGCTCTTGGGAGTGGACGAGACCAAGAGAAGAGATGCCTGGGAACAGTCAAGGAGCTGCCAGAGTTGGTACAGTCAGGGATGTCCAGGAGAAGCCTACCTCCCCAGATGGAAGAATTGAGTGGAGACATTTTTTTAATTAATATTCTTTCAGTTTTTTAAGCAAATGGCAAGAGATAGAACAGCACAAAATTGAGGAAATAGACAGTCCTGGATTTGCAGATTGTCCTTCCTGAGGCTCTAAGGAGAGTCCATTCCTTCCTCTGCTGGTGGCTCCTGGTGTCTATGGACTTGTGGACTCATCCTGCAATCTCTGCCTGCACGGCCACATTGCTTCGTCCTCTTCATTCTGTCTCAAATTTCCCTTCTCCTTTCTCTCATAAGGGCATTGGCCATTAGATTTGGGGGCCCACCTGCATAATCTAGAATGATCTCCTCATCTTGAGATCCTTGCCTTAATTACATTTGCAAAGACCGTTTTCTCAAATAATATTTACAGGTTCTAGGGGTGAGGATGTGGACATATCTTTTTGGAAGTCTCTAGTTAACCTACTACAGTAGCTTCCTTTCTTCTTTTTTTCCCCATCTTTTTAAAGATTTTATTTATTTTTTTGAGAGAAAGACACAGAGATAACGAGAGAGCATGAACGGAGAGGAGAGGGAGAAGCAGGCTCTCCGCTGAGCAGGGAGCCCAATGTGGGGATCAGTCCCAGAACCCTGGGATCATGACCTGAGCCAAAGGCAGACTCTTAACAGACTGAACCACCCACACCCCCCCATAGTAGCCTTCAGACTCCTTTTGAACCACAGGAAGAAATACATCTTACAACATAACCCAACTCCCTTGTATGCAGGAAATGAAAAATTTTATTTATTTATTTTATTTTGAAGATTTATTTATTTTGAGAGAAAGAGAGAGACAGCACACATGAGTAGGGGGTGGAGAGGGACAGAGGGAGAGAATCTCCAGCAGACTCGTTGAGCATGGAACTCGATGTGGGCTCCACCCCAGGACCCTGAGACCATGACCTGAGCCAAAACTAGGAGCTGGCTGCTCAACTGAGTCACCCAGGCGCCTCATGGAATTAAAAAAGTTTTACAGAAACAGTACTTCCTCTTAGCTTGTGAGGTGTACTGTGTTCCATTCCATTCTATATCATTGCATGCTACTCCGACGAAATCCTGTTTGCTCATCTACGAAACCAGTCACATGACCTGTTAATGGTGTTGCCACCAACAATTCTAAATTCAGATGATCCTGGACTATATCAGAATGTCTGGACTCTCTTGGTTGGAGAACACTAGTTTGTCTTGGACTCCTCAGGGCTGGCTGAACCGAACTGGCTTTAAAGGAATGGTAGGGAGGTTAAGGGTGTGACCAGGATACTACACTATTTAATAACCCCTTAATTATATTAAATGCAATGGATGAATATTTACCTACATCTTTCCATGAATCAAGCATTGTGTTAGATATGAAAACCACAAAAATGAACGAGGCAAACCCACCCCAGGTATGCCTTAAATTCTCTTCCATATTGTACTAAACACATTATTTTAAACATACGTTCTTCATCACCAATTTCTCTGCCAAGGCAAATAACTATTTATAAATGGACTGTGAGATCCACTTAGTAACTTTTCACATGCATTCTTAAATACTCAAACGGTGGTGTCCCACTGAAGCACCTAAATTCATGTTTTCTGGTGTTTCAAAAGGATTTACAGGCAATTTCGGAGAAGTTATTTCGGAGAAGAGGCTAATCCACATTTCTCATAATTGTGTGGACATTTTAAGCGCTTTGCAAGAGAAACTACAAATCTAATAGCAGTGACCAAAAAAAAAAAAAAAAAAAAAAA